>SNQJ01S0260851.1:0-12245 GCA_010110895.2 Picea sitchensis
GAAACCCACAAAAAGATCCAGGATCGAGTGAGAATCGATAACGACAAAAAAACAATACTGTAGGCTACGTTAAAATATAGAGAACACCTAGTTCGATGATAGTATGAGGATATCTTTCCACGAATATTTCACCTAGATAAAGAATATATTTTGGAAACTAAAATCAAGGGATATTGTCGTTTTATTAAATAGTGATTAATATAATCTCAAATATATAAATATGTTGTGTACAAAAGGAGAGAGTCTACGTATGTTATGTGCAATATGTATACTGGTCACTTTTGATTTAATGAAAGCAATGGTTCACTAAAATCTTGGTGTTTAATTAGTCCATTAGTACGTGAGTGTTCTTCTTAGTAGAAAGAATCTGAAGGAGGAAGCCCCCTACTTTGGGTTCATTGTTGTGCATGTATTTTTACTTTGTTATACACATGTTTTACATTTCCAGATTTTAGATACTTAATTAATTTCTCTGTGTGAATGAGTTTCCTTTTAAAAACGAGTTAATTCTGGAATTTATTAATTCTTAGAGTGATTTCATATTTATGAATAGGGAATCTACTTTTATGGGCTGTGAAATCGAATTGATTAAAATAGGGTATTATTACAAGAATTGTCTGATCTTGTAGTTAAATAGAAAACTGTAATCTGCACTTCCACAATACAAAATCATAGTAGATAATGGCTCAGGAAGTAGTTAACTCTCTGTAAGTTTTACTTAGCACTTGATTTAAATTTACTTAAGAAGATTAGTTCAAGAAAGAGTCCAATTTACTAAGTTTTCATTACTTCTTTTTATGCTTTGTGTGTTGCAAGTGTTCTTTAGTTCAATGTGTAGTTTTGACTTCATTTAATATTTACAAGATAGTAATTTAGTCACTGAATCATAATCAGACTAATCATACATAATATTGTCACAAGAAAGTCTCAATCTTGTGATTGGGGATATAAATTGTAACTGACATTTCTATAATTTTGATTTCAGAGGATGAAGGTTCAGAATTGAATATAATCTTGTAAACCAATTTGCAATTGTCATTTTCTTGAATTTTGATTTGATTTGGTTTTATTTGTTAGATAGTGTTTTAGATAAGTTTCATTTTCTTAAATAGACACTACAAGGGAACTCAATCTGCATATATTTTGCATAGAACTTCACAAGTACAAAGTAACTCCAGGTTGATAAATAAATGAAACATAATTTATGAGACATATAAATTGAATTCAACACTATAAGTAGCCTTGCCTCCTCAAACTGCAAGCCAGCTAACAACCAATGAGCTTGATGAGTGTGAGGAAACAAGATTTCATGATGTGAAATTTGAGGAACAAATGAGGAAGAAGCAAAGTCAACATGAAGATTATGGAGAAGATGAAGAAGGCTCGGGTGGGCAAGGGTACAATGTGCACAATAATGAGAGTAGTTAATTTAAAAAAAATATCTTTGTTTTTGGTATTGAACTAAAATGAATTTTTCACTTTATTGTTTGAATATTATATTTAGATATTGGTTTTCATTATGTAACTTCCGTGAATCAAGGTAAACAAATACATATTGCATGAATAATTTGTGTTTTAATAAGGCCTGCACTTTGAAGACAAGAAGGAATGCAATGGAAGACAAATCATTATTCGATAGTCCAAGATGCTTGTAGATTGGAGAAAATATACCTCATTGGGGTTATGAGATATAAATGTGGGGATTTCTATCCAATAATTTAGGAGTGATTAGGGATATGGAAGTTTGATATCATACCTTTATAAGACTTAAATTACATTTAAAGTGATAATGATGTCCAATGATGAAGGGAAACTTGGATCACAATTAGGAGACTATATCTTTCAGTGGAACATGGAGAAAATTGAAGGAGTCTTACTGTCCCAATCGATGTTTTCATAGATGAAGTCTTTGAATAATTATAGGATCTATTGTTGGCATGTGGTTGTAAGACCCTAGGTTCAATTTATCTAACCAATAAAACCCTTCAGATACTGTCCCTTTCGGCATCACCTGCATGCAAGTGAAGTCTCACCTGAGGCATCTATTGGGGCTGCAGGAACCAAGTTTTTGCAGGAACGAGGGGATGGGAGGTGAGCATATTATTCATTCTCACTTATCTACTCTATGTGCATGTTCGAGTGTGCTTTTCCTTCTTTTGCGTCTGCATGCTGCTTTTTCATTCCCAACTGTTGTTCTCTGGGAGGTGAGCATCTTATTCATTCTCACTTATCTACTCTGTGCGCATGTTCGAGTGTGATTTTCCTGCTTTTGCGTCTGCATGCTGCTTTTTCATTCCCAACTGTTGTTCTTCCTGCTTTTGTGTGTCTCTCTGATTTTTCATGCCGACATATTGTCCTTCCTTTTTACCAGCTTTAGTCTCTTGATTTTCACTGCCAAGTATTCTTTTATTGCACACTTTAATCCTGAATGTTCCTTTACTGTGCACTCCGCTCTTGCCTTCCCTTCTTTCTTCCACTGCTGCGCATCTCCTCCATACTTAGGATTTTCCTCAAAACTGTATCCAAAATTCCTTTCCAAAAGGCCCCCAACACTCACTTGTGGCTTGTCCTGAGCCACTCAGGCCTATTGTGTGGCGTTCCTCCATGCCTCCATGAACTTTTGAAGGGTTTCCCTCGCTGTTGCGACTTCTTTTGTTGCTTCTGCTTCTTTTCCAAAAAATTCCTCTATGACCTGCACAGTCAGGGTCGTGAGTTTCTCCTCATTCTTGTGCGTTGCTTTATTTATCGTACCTTGCACAGTAGGCCAATTCCCTGATTACCCTGAGTGCTTCGTTCCGTAGAGGTTCTAATTTCTGCATAATCTTCTTCTGCTCTACCTGCATATTCTCTACTTCATTATATATCTGTCTGTTTGCAAGGATGGTCGTCATTCGTTCAACACGCGGTAGAGTGTTGATTCTTTCATTGGTTTTCTGGGCCGACTCTTATGTGGTTCTTATTCTATCCTTTATCTTCTTCAGCTCTGAATTCATCGTGAGATGTGTCCAAATCTGCGTACTCTCGTCGCACGACCTCACACACTCCTGGTCTAGACTCTTAATCTTTGCCATTGAGGTTGTCACTGTATTTTCCCTTTGCTCCTTTTCTTCAGGAGGTGTCCTTGGCATGGTGGGAGATTCCAAGTCTCCAGTCTTGGTGCAAAAGGATTTAATGACTTCGCCAATTCTTGAGACTTGTTCTTCCATTATGGCCTCTACTACCATTGATACTTCTGGGATCTCCTTATAGATATTTTGGATGACCGTTTGTATCCATTGTGCCATTTTCTCAGCCTCATCCTTTTCTTTTAGTGCTTTCTCGACCTTTTCCTCAACCTCACTCTTCTCCTTCAACGTTCTTTCAACGTTTTATTCAACCTTGCTCTTCTCCTACAAAGAAGTTGTATACTTTTGCTGCATTTTTTCCTTCTCGTTTGTCACCTTTGTTAACTCTCTACATGCTAACTCTACGCGAAGCCGTATCTTATGAATAATATTGATGTGCAATCTCTATAGTACTATTGTGGGCATCCAATAAACGACTAAGTTCAGATGACTTAGTGCTCTCACCTTCTCTTGTAGTTCTTGCATTGAGAACTCAACTACATCTGACATGATCTCCAACACTCTGCGCTCGTCTGCTAACTTTGATAGGATTGAAGTGGTATTCCCTGATTCCTCAATCGAGCTCGTTGACAGTCCTTCATCTGAGCCTCTTTTTGGTGCTATCCTCACTGTCTCCAATAGTTTTTTTATCGTCATCAACTGGTCCTGCACCTTTTAGTGCAATTCATCTTGTTTCTGTGATGCTTCTTGGTAGTCGATTCTAGCCATGTCATCGCCTGTTAGAGTATAGAAAGATGGTACTTTGTGGGATTTCATCTTTTTACGTGCAGTTACGGTTGGGCCCTTCCCCTTGTCTTTTTGTTTGACCCCTGTTATTAGGACTGTTTGTTGTGCATCTTATGTTGATGGTCACGTCTTCAATGTATTCCCTGCGCCATTTCATTTCTCATTTCCTTGTCCCTCGATTAGTTCTTCCTCTTCATTGTATTTTTCTTCTTCTTCGTCAGTGTGCTCTATTTTTTTCCCTAAAAATTTCCAATCTTCCTCCCAGTCATTGGCAATCAGGAATACATCTTTCGATGTCAACTTGTAGATTGTTGGAAGCCACTGATGCGCAGGGTCTCTTTTGGCTTGGATGTACATGTGGTGCATCCCTGCTTTAAAGCGCACAATATCCTAGTAATTCTCTACAGTCTAGGCAGTGATGCACGATCTGTGAATTATGATATATCTAATTAATTCAAGATAGACATAGAATTTCACATTGTTATCTAGTTGTATCCTCATGTTTGTCGTATTCCATAGGTTCGCATATCGGACAACTGCACTACCTATGCTTGATGTTTTCAAGAACTGGTAATCGCCAGGCTCCTTCCAACAAACTATTGCGATAAGGATGAGAATCCAAGTATAATGAAATTCCATGCCTTTCTCCTAGGATTCTGTGCAATATTCCAAAATTTGATTTACTAGAAATGTGGCCCAATTTATTTGGACCCCCTTTGTGCACTTTTCCACAGCTGCGATCATTGCGACTGGCACCTTATCCTTACGACATTTCCTTATTAATTTGCAGTCCAATACCTGCATCTCAAATCACACAACATCATCACTTATGTTTGCAACATCCAACCCTCGCTTCCCTCTGAAGGTGTGGAACTTATCCTTCATAGTTTACGATAGTGCTTTCTCCCCCACCTTGTTTGTGAATAATGTTGTCATATCCTCTCCCTCTTTCAACAAGCCCTTTATCCACACAATTAGTTGTGTATCAATAGATATTGGTGGGTCTAGCCACAAATTTCCTCTGTGGACGCAACTCAGTAACATTTTGACATAGGCGTTTACCTTCTAGCCTCTACCAAAATGTGGGATCTCCAACAAATTCAATATTCCTGATTTCTCTAGTCCTGCCAACCAAATCTATGGTTCAAGCATGATTTCACGTGTTCTTGGTATGCTTTTGGTGCACAAATAATTCTCCCATTCCATCTCAGGAAACTTCTGTTCATTTGTTATGTTGTAGTTTGCAAACTTCAAAGAAACGATCTTTCCTAGCATGTTCCCTTCAACAATGACACCAGGTGGTATTTCCTGCATGACCAACAAGTAATTTATGTCTGCAAGTACTCTAACCTATGGCATGGTGTCCTTTCTTGGAAGTATGTAGTCTCTGTGAAAGTTCAACTGTGAGTCTGAAGCTCCCAGTGTTTCCACGAACACTTGTGTAACTGATGGTCTTTTTGTTTTCTTGCGTGCTGCAGCTCCTAGTGCCCCAACTTTTGGTGGTGCCGTTGTTCTATGTGACTAATTTCTTTAAATGCTCTGTTTTGGTCTTGGTTTGACTTTGGTATGCTCTATATGCCCACATCTCTTATCAAATGAAAATAACCTCTCCCCATCAGGCCCTTATGCGCTTTTATAACCTTTTGACAACTGTGTAATTTATTTTGCACCCAAAATAGGTGTTGAATCCAGTCAGATTCTACAATCAACACTTTCCTTACTATGGCATTAATGCCAAATCCTTCATTGGATTATTCCTTCAATCTGCCAGTCTGTCCTGATCCTTGGCGGTGCCTTCTATTTATGACTACATGTCTCGAGAACGTTTTGTCATTACTACTTTTTAACCATCGTTTGTGTGCTTTAATGCCCTTAACGGTCATGTTCCACACTTGAATTTTGAGTGCACTTAACTTTTTCTGTGTTTTTTCTTGCATTTGCGCAATATTCACTTTTTCTATGCTAGTCTTGTTGCTTTATTTCCCATACTTCTTTCTATCAATCTTTTTATTTCTTCTTGTTTTCCACTTTTAATTTTTTTTCTTCTTTTTCTACTTTTTCTTTCCTTTTTTTTTTTCTTTTTCTTTTTTGCCTACTATAGTACACTACTATGGTACATGTGTTCTTTCATAGTTCAAATTAATGCGTAGATAGTCAACCATCTCTATAGAGTTTTAGTCGACTTCCATTCACTATTCCTCCAAGGACTTCTCCATTCAATGTTTCCAAGTACACATCACCTACCTTTGTCACATGCTTAATCACTTAGGGTCCTAACCAATGCATTCAAAACTTTCCTGGATGTTGCATGAACTTACTGTCATTGAGTAATACTAAGTCCCCCACTTGAAACTTTTTCTGTTTAATGTGTCTATCATGCCATGCCTTCTCTCTTTCCTTCTGAACTTGTTGATGAAACCCCGCGACAAAGAAATATTCCTCAAGTTGTACCAACTGTTACAATCTCTCCTCTACTACACCAGAGTCCGAAAGATTAGTAATCATTGGAATGTGTAGGCTAGGCACAATAAACTCCATCGACATTACTGCTTCTTGGCCATAGAACAACCTAAAATGTGTCTTTCCTGACAACTTTTTACTTGTATTCCTATATGCCCATAATACTGCAGGAACCCTTAAGTCCCAATCATCTCTCCCTACATTGCAGATCTTTGTCAGCACATTTTCCAGAATTTTATTAAAATCTTCGACTGTTCCATTGGCCCGAGGGTGATACTATGTGCTCCTCTGATGATGAATTTGAAATTCCTCAGTAAATGTTGCAATTGTCTTATTTAGGAAGTGTATTCCTTGATCATTGAGTAGAATGCGTGGACATGCAAATTGTGTAACTACATTCTCAAATAGAAACCACGTAGCATTCTCCACGGTGTAGTTTATGACTAGTGCTGCTTTTTCCCATTTCGTCAAATAATCTGTCACAATGATTATGTACCTATCTCCTTATCTTCTTGTTGATGGGTTGATCGGTCCAACAAAGTCTATTTCCCATTTATCAAATGCTTGCAATGTTACCTATGGGTGGAAATGAATCTCATCCCTTCTCGATGTATTTCCCACCCTTTGAAAAAAATCACATTCATGACAGTATGCTTTAGCATCCTTATGAAGTGTGGGTGACCAAAGCCCTACGCACAAAATATTTTGCGCAGTTTATTTACCTGTGTAATTCCCTCCTGCGATTCCTTCATGTTCTTTTGAGACTATCATTGGCCTTTCGTGCTCTAACACACATCGTCTCAATATGCCATCTGCACCTAACTTCTATAAGTTCCTTGCAATTAACTGATAGTCTGATGATTTAACCACTAATTTTTTCTTCTACACAACTGTCATGTCTGATGGGGCCATTCCTATAATTAAAAACTGCACAATGTCTACTAAGTAGTCGTCCATCATTTTAACTGCAAATAATTGTGCATTTGACAAATTGTCATCTAGATTCCTTGCATCTTCTCCTGATAGTATGCGTGATAAGTGATCTAGTCTGCATTCAACTTCCCTAGTTTCACAACAACCTCAAAATCATGTTCATGGAACAACAACAACCATATGTATATTCTCCCCCCCAACACTGGCTTGTTCACTAAGTATCTTAGTGCATAATGGTTTGTATACATCTTAAAGTGAGATCCCAATAAATAATGTTTGAACTTATGTAGTGCATATACCATTGCCAATCTTTCACGTTCTGTAGTGGTGTAATTCTTTTATGCTATGGACAAATTCCTACTTGCAAAAGCAATGGGATGATCTATGTCACCTTCCCCTGGTTGAGATAGTATTGCGCCCAAAGCTATGAACGACACATCTACATGAACATGGAATTCCTTGTTCCAATCTGGAAAGATCAAAATCATCACGGTCACTAATTTATGCTTTAATGTGTCCAAACCCTTATGATAGTCCTCATTCCACTGGAACTTCATTTTGTTTCTTCAACAACTTCTTCATTGGTGTTGTAATTTGCGCATAACCCTTAATGAACTTCCTGTAATATCTTGTATTACCTAGAGTTTCCCTCAGTTGTCTGACTGATATAGGTGGTTTTAAATCTAGAATAACTGCAATATTGGAAAGATCCACTAATAAGCCTCGCTTGCATACCACATGGCCCAACAAAATTCCAAAAGGTGCACAAAAAATACATTTCTTCAAATCCAGTGAAATCTGGCATTGTCTACACCTATCCAACATTATCCCGAGTACTTATGTGTGATATTTCAATAAACTAAACACAATCCAATCATCTAAGTACACTTCAAAGAACTTGGGAATAAATTCCTTAAAAGTTGCAACAACAACTCTTGAAAAAACTATAGGTGGATTCTTCAGTCCAAAGGGAATCATTGTGTACTGATAACTTCCCCACTTTGTTGCAAAAGTAGTCTTATACCTGTCTTCTTGTGAACTATTTATCTGATGGTACCCTGATAAGCCATTTTTGAAGCAATAGGCCTCCTTCCCTCCTACATTCTCTAGTACTTTATCTGTGAAATCATGATTCCTCTCGTTTTCTTATCTTTTACCACCATTGGAATTATCCATTCAAATTTCACCATTGGTTCAATAATCCCTGCTTCTAACATTTTTTCTATCTCTGCCTTCACCTTCTCTTTATACTTTGGATTTAACCTGTAGGGTCTCTGTCGCATTGGCTTAGCATCTAGTTTCAAAGGGATATTCATCTCTCCTAAATCACCCATTGTCCCTGTAGTGTCCCCAAGGCCGATCCCCGTTGTAAACCATGTTCTAAAAGGAATTGTAATTATGATTCGTAGGCTGGTGAGCCAAGTTTTTATAAGCTGGAGGCTTATGTGTTTGATTAGGCTAGGGAGCCTGAGTGTTGAAGGCCAGGAGCCTGCTGTTGTAAATGTAATCAAGCATAACAATTAATAAAATATAAACACCGCCATGTGCAGACTGGCCACAATGAATGAGTGAAGGGGGACTAAGCATCCACAGAGTGGGCAAGGAATTAGGGGCTGAAGGTGGGAAAAGGGGCTAAGTGTTGAGCCTAGGGGGCTTAAGCCTGGGAATAATATTTTAATATTATTCCAAAAGATATGTAAATTATATGTTTTAACCTAAGTCCTTTTGGAAGGACAGGTGATTTTCCAAATGATGGGAGGAACGCATGCTGAAGGAACGCATGTAGTCGCATGGGTGACAAGTGTCAACCCCGACGCATGCAATAAAAGGCTGAGACGAGCCGTGTTGGGGGTTCCTCCTCCTTCATTCGAACCTAAACTATCTTGAGCATGAACCGTGTGACCTATGCAAGAGACCCTCATGCAATTCTGAAACGGGGAAAAAGCTTGTGTTCATTTTTTGAAAAGCCCGGTTCATCCTCTCGTTCTGCACCAGAGAGTCTATGTAATTCCCTGCGGAAATTGCTTCTCACGCAATTCCGAAAATCAACACCGTGAGACCTTTCCACCATTGCTGAGCTTGTTTGAGAAGTCTAAGTCTGTATTCTCGGTTGACTGTAGTGGTCATGCAGAGAGGGTCTGCGCATGATTTTTTGTCCAGTGCAGGTGGTAATTGAGCCTGTGTGTGATATCTCTCTAGGTGAGGGAGGTGGATGTTGTTGGAAGAGGTTTCTTCCAGAGAGTGTCCAGCACCAGCTTCAGGATCTGAGACTTCCTAATCCAGCCTGTTGCCGAGACCCAGAAAGGGAGGTTAGCACCGATGGACTGTGTTTGTGAAGGTGTATACTCCTGGGCGGAACAAGCATGTGGGGAATCAGACTCTGATAGTAGTGGGCGTAAGATGGCATCCTGGGAAGAATCCTTCCAGATTTTATGTGTTGTTTCCCCTGTAACCTCAGCCTAGCCTAGGATTCCTTGCCTAGGGGTGGAGCTTAGTCCCAACTCGGGGTGACCCATTGCTGAGCTGATGAGCAGTGCGGTCTAAGGCTGGGATGTTCGTGGAAGGCCTGCACTTGGTTGGTGGATTCTATCATTGTTATAAGATAAGTATTTGTTTATGTTTTAATCATGTTTCTGCATGACTCTACTGCTTATGTTATCATGATTTACGCTGTGTATAGGAATTATTATGAAACGCTATGAATTGTTAATTATAGCAGGAGATAATATGTTTACTCTGAACTTGAATGTGTTTATTTGTTTAAATGAATGTACTTTGTATAACATTTTTATGAGTTATGTACAAAGTGGTTAGTAGCTGAAAGGGTAAGCTATAGTTTGGTATCAGAGCCAAGGTTTCGACACTGAGCCTAGATGGGCCAGTGGAGCGGTCTTTGGACCGAGAATGCGAGGGGAAATTTGGTCTGGAAGGCCAATTTCGGACCCTGGTTTGCTCCAAAGTGTCAAGGAGTTACTTGACGAGTTTTTAAAGCTCAGGAGGTATAACGGCGTTATGAAACCACAACCAGTGTGGTATAAGTCCACAAGGAGAGAGAACTCCACACCGAAAGTGTAGGAGCTTTAGGATCTGTTCGGGGGGGAAGGTGAGCCCTCATGACCGTTAGATATGGAAAGTGTGCACGGGGTTTAAGGCCCTTTGGAATTGCACATGAGTATGGAAATCGTGATACGCAAAATTCCGAGTTAGTTAGGAACCGTCTGAGCCGTTAGATCTCGGCTGGAAAACCCGACAGTCGTTGGATCTGTCAGGAGATATCCGAGAGTTAAAACCCCAGTGAATAGGGGTGAAAGCACCGAATAGATCTAGACCGTACGAACGACGAGGGCCACGTGTCGTGAGATTTCCCATTTCGGGAAATCAGGAATCACGATATCAGGAGTCCTGGTAACAAGGGATCGGGACTTTCCATGGTGGAAACCCCGGAGCAATCGTGGATCGTCCAATTTGAGAGGGCCACGTGTCGAGAGATTACCCGTTTCGGGAAATCGGGGATTGGGGATTTGGGAGTTCCGTTGACAAGAACTCGGGCTCTCGCCTTGATAAGTCCTGACCTGTAATATCGAGACGTTAGCATGTGGCTAAGTCCCGATGAACAGAGGAGATTCCTTCGGGGAATCTCCAGGTCTGTAACGATCGTCCGATGTGAGGAATAAATTGACGTTTTGGGAGATGGGAGGTGAGAAGAGGTGAACACCTTCGAAACCCCAAAATCCTGAAAACAATCTACACCGTAGATCGTGGGGAGAAGAAATTGACCGTAGGATCAGGTAAGTTAGTAGACATTGATTTTGGGATTTCGACAAATGGAAGTTCAAGATGTGTGGATGCATGAACTTCCGACACCCGAAACCCCAAAATGCCAAAAGATCTACGTCGTTGATCTGAGGAGGGAATCTGACCGTTGGATTCCATGCTTGGACTGGACTTGGGTGCATGGAGCTGTACCACGTGCAAGTGGGCCAAGAAGAGAAGTGAGAGAGGTGGGACCCGATGATGTCGTTGAAAGCGACGTGGACCCTCATGAACGTGCCACATGCCACCATAGTTGTGGGTGACCACTGTGCTATGTGGGCCCGAAGGATAAAGTAAGTCGGAATTTCGGAAGTCGGGGTTTGGAAAGGAAAGCAAGTTTGAAAGCCTCGTGGGCCGAAACCCCGAAACCCGAAGTCTCGAAATCTCGAAGTGCCAAAAATGAAAGTTTCGAAAACCCAAAAATTGCAGAACCGAACGAGAGCTCAGAAAAATTATTTGAATCGAAATGTCATTTGTTTTGTTTGTACTGGCTTATAAATGTTGAATATTGTTCCTGAAGGTTTAATGGCCTGACAAACTTTGAATTTAATTGCACAGTGCATGTGCAGAGTTCAACGGAGCTCAGGATTCCAGCTAAACAAAGCCGAGTATGGAGTGGGGAAAGGTGCAGATTACCCCCGAAACAGGAGACGAACGGGAAGGAAAGGATGTCAATATGGGAGTGGAAGGATTGAACTCCAATGGGCATGGAAAAGAAAAGGATAAGGAAGGACACATAATGAAAATCATTGAAGGATTGCAAAGAAAGGCCAAGGCTCGCCGAGTTGATAGCCGTAAGCTTATGAAAGTCAAGGATCGACAGGGTGAATTAAACTTAAAATTTTTGAAGAGCCTGGAAAGAATAGAGAAGAAACTCGAGAAGGGAGGAGACTCAAGTACGATGGAGAGTCGCCGAACCCATGGGAGAAGAAGTAGGTCGAGGAGTGGTAGCCGACATCTTAGTCACTCCCAAATACATTCTGATAGGAAGACACACAGTAGTTCAAGCCCATCCCCTACCAGAAAACATCGAAAATATGGAAAGGAGGAATTGAAGGAAGAGATGAACAAGATTAAGCCTCCAACATTCGATGGAGAACATAAGAAGGAGGAAGATGCCGAGACCTGGTTGCTTGGCATGAAGAAATACTTCCAACTGCAGAATTATTCCGCCTGTGTAGAAGGAAG
>SNQJ01S0260855.1:0-12244 GCA_010110895.2 Picea sitchensis
TGTTGTTCATTATTATTTTCCGCTGCTAGTTGCTTAGTAATGTGTGTTTATGTTTATGATATAGCTGAATGTGGGTTAATACATATCAGAGTTCATTTAAGTCATAAATCTGTGTTTACTAAGTGTTTGACAAAAGTCCTAAATGAGTTAGAGTGATTTTGTTACTGATTTTCTACAGCCTGTTGATGAGGGCCACGATAATCTTGAAAGGAGTCCTTAAAAAGCTTGTAGGGTACATTCTTGTTCGTTTGGCCTTGAAGGCTTTGGGGTTCACCTACCAACTCTTCATGAGGTCCCTGTTGTTCAGAGGGAACTGTAGCATCTAGTTGTCATCAAGTTCTACTTCATCTAGTAGGAATTTGTAACATACATCTAAGGTCGATGTCTGAAATGAAGCATTGACTTTGTTGTTGGCATCTATGATCAATCGATTATCAATATCTGCTCGGTCGATGAGCTAGGGAATGACCTTTGCACAAGGAAATACAACAGGTCTAGTAGCCACTTTGTGAAGCTGTGATTGCTTTTTAGATTGGTATACACCAACGTCAAGGTTGGTGTCATTGGGGAAGAGTGGCAACACCGAAAATGTCTCTTCTTTGAACATTCAATACAAATCTCCCATCTTTAGACTATCCCTGCATCCATGCAACATCTAGTGTCTCCATAGATGGCCCATGAATGCCAATGTCTACTTCTAGCTTTGTAGCTTTGTCCTAGTCATGGCTTAGCTCATGGCTTAGCTCAATTACTTGTTCCTTTGTTTCCTAGATATTTTAGAGTACATGTTTGAGTCACGTAACTCATCCATTTCAACAACATGCAACATTAGTGATGTTATATATAAAATAAAAACCAAATGCTTGTCTAAGAGAGATCCTTCTAAAATAGAGAAATAAGGGAAATGGGTAGGGTTCTTATCTTCAATGTTAGGTTTTGGGAATTCCCATCATTGTGTTTAGCCGTTTTGATTATATCCTTTGTAGAGATGGTGGGTTAAGCACTTGAAACGCTGGTACGGGGCGATGGTAACCAAAAAAGTGGGAAGATCAAAGGAACCATGAATGGATATTCCCCATTCACTGGAATCTTTGTACCTTTCTAGCTTTCGTGCTCAAAGTTTACTTTGGGTTTCACGTTAAAAAGCCACATCTAATTTTAGTCATGTGAAAGCGGAAAATTGCCCCTCTTGTTAGAGAAAATTCGTGGGTTGGGTTGGCCGGTGCACATGGGAAATCACAGTTTGTTTTCGTGGTGCCCCACTCATCGATTTCTAGAAGGTTTACGAGATATCCCCATGGTAGCCCATTTGTTAGTGGCCAAAAGAGGTTTGTTGTATAAAATTGGGACTTGGGGGTTTGAGCTTCGTAGTGAATATTCTTAATTGAAAGGAGATCAACTGGATAATATTTTTGTATTGAATAGTCACGTGAGAAAGAACTTTGAGAAGCGTTGTGTAGCACATATGAAAAACCTTTGAAGTCACGACATGTCGAAGGAAAAACTGCTTTCTCCTTGAGGGCCAACCAATATCTTGTGGTCAATGATGGGAAATCGTTTATCATCAATGCACATAAGGGTATGTCTATAATCACTTTGGTGAGTGCCCATGAAGCTAAGTGATTGATCATCTCAAAGTTATAAGCATGTACTACTCTTCTTGAGATAGAAATAGAAAGACATTGAATTAGTGGGTGTGAACACATCCTTGGAAGGATGTATGAATGAACATACATGTCCATTGGAAGAATTTGCAATAATATAAAGAATTATTCCATTAGTTAAAAGGTAAGTCACCCAGAGAGGGAAGTGGATTACAAGATATAATCATTGAAATAATTTATTTTACCAAACATAGGACCATATAGGCAATGCATATTTGAATCATTGATGAGAAGAACTAGTCAAATGATTTGTTGGAAGAAGGAGTTATAACGTTGAGTACCTCACCTTGTGGGTCACTTGTTATATTGGTACCCAAGAATGATGGGACTTGGAGAATGTGCATTGAATACAAAGCTTTTAATAATATTATCTTCATGAATCGATACTTGTTTTCCATTGCTAATGACATATTGGACAAATGACAACATGCAAAATAATTCACTAAATTGGACCCGAAATCTTGGTATCATCAAGTGAAAATCAAGGAAGAAGACACTTTGAAGACCATCATCTAGTTAAGGCAAGGTCTATACAAATGGTTATGATGCCTTTATTTTGAGTAATGCACCAACTATTTTTATGCATCTAATAAATGATATGTTACGCCTATCATAGATTCATTTGTCATATTATATTTATATGACATCTTAATTTTTGGTTCTACCTGGGAAGAACATATTTTACATTTAAAGTAGGTATTGGAGACACCAAGGAAACACCAATTGTTGGCAAACATTAAATGTGATCTTGCCAAGTAATTGTTTCTATACTTGGGGCATGTGATTGGTGGAGATGATTTGAATATTGATCCTACAAATTTGGAGGCCAACCTTAAATGGACCACTTTAACAATGTCACTAGAGTTAGGAGTTTTGTAGGAGCTATCCAATATTTAAGGAAGTTTATAGCATCCTTTTTAGTTGTGGCACCACCATTTCATGTTGTTGTAGTGAATGCCAAGAGTTATTTGTGGGGTAAGAGTTGTTGATGCTCGAAATGAAACTCTGTCACAACATTCAAAAACACACTTGTAGGGATCACAAGGGGAAAAGTGGGGATGGAAATTCAAGATATGCTTAAAACCTTAAAATTGCTAACTATGACGTTAGCTCTATTAGTCAACAAGTTAGTGGAGAATTTCCCCTTAAGGGTAATATTCCTTTGATTATGTGGGTAAATTTTAGAGTGTGCCTTGTGTTAGTAATCGATTCCCTCAAATGCTAACTTAGAATGAAATCCTAGCTATAAAACAATTATATAACTTAAAATTTAATGCATGGAATCCACTAATGATTATGAACAAGAGGAAAATATCGATTGTCAATCAATTAAGGTGATAATAACAATTTGAATTAAGATGCTGTTGGAAAATGCAAAATCAAATTGCAGATATATTGTGTAATGAATAATAAATTCTAAACTGAAATTCTAAAATTTATCACTCATTTCGGTTTCTTATGAATGTGGACAACTGATCATACTCATCTAGTGCAGCGTGTATATACACAACATTTACAAAAAGAACAAAAGTTAAGGGTGCTTGCAAGTTGAAACAAGAAAAAGGGCAAAGCAAATAAAATACATAGAGACATATGCTTGTAGGTGTATCCAATAATTATTTATCAAAAACAAGTTTTTTTGTACAACCAATAGTAACATAGAAAGTCCTAACTATCGGCATGGCTTTCAGTGAAAAGGTTTTTTATGAGACCATATGATGTTTACACTAATGTAATGCCAAACAAGATGAAGCTTTGGGTAGCGTCAAACCCTTACTAACCCCACACTTAAATTGTCTAAAGGGTGTTTGTATACATGGTAGTGTTAGTCATAATAGACATTATTAGAGAAATCCATTTATGAATAAAATAAATATAATTTACCTCTAGAGGAATGCGATTCTGTTCTCATCCTAATGTTGGAATTTAGATTGTATCCTGCCTACCTGCCTTTGCTATCATTGTTAGCGATTGAAGACTAAGAGAATGAACTTAGATATGATGCAAGCAACATGAAAAAACTATGCCTACTCTCTCTTTCTCCCCCTTGAGACACATCCTCCTCCTCTTTATAGAACACTGAGTGAGTAGGTGAATAATGATCTCTGTC
Organism: Picea sitchensis; assembly: GCA_010110895.2. Taxonomy (NCBI): domain Eukaryota; kingdom Viridiplantae; phylum Streptophyta; class Pinopsida; order Pinales; family Pinaceae; genus Picea; species Picea sitchensis. The sequence continues at coordinate 3,775 of SNQJ01S0260855.1, forward strand.
TCTTCGTTTTCCTTCATAAATTAATTTATGGAGCACTTTAATGCTGAATTTAGAAAGTAGGAATTTGAAAGAACAAATAGGTTGAACACTTGGGTCCCTAGGCCAACTAAGGCTTTGACTTACTAGTGTGCACTTTTCCTCATGTTTGTGGTTCACACATGATAATTTCAACGATCATTTATTAGCCTATTTTCTTCTTTTTGAAATTGAAAACATGAAGATATAAAAGACCATTTGCTTTCCCCCCCTCTCTCTCTCTTTCACACACACACACACATATAAGTCTAACTGTCAATTGCTATCCACTCTCATTCATTGGCTATATAAGTCTAAAAAATAATAACATAGCCATGATAAAAATATACACAATATCCATCAAAATGTACCATCTAGATGTCCAAAATACTTATAACTATTGGTGTAATTAGCAAAATATGTCAGAAGTTTTGATGTGTCAATTACAATATTTAATTGGGCATAGATTTCTTATGATAAATTTCCTCATACAAGGCTTTGTTAATCTCAATCACAATTCCATCATAAGTTGGGATCAGAGTCCACTTGTAAATCTCATCCAATGACTTAATAGTGGGGTGTCGATTAACGAATGGTAAGGCCAAGATACACTGTAGAGGTTTATGCAAATAGTTGAATTAAGTAACCAATAGAACATAATTAAATATTCAAACATTACATGCATGCAAAAGATAAAGTGGTTAAGGAATCTCATGAGTAGTTGGAATTATAAATGAAATATGATGAGGTAAGACTCAACAAGGTGAGGTCTTGCCACTTGTTGGTAAACAAATTCAACCCAGTGTTGTCATTTCCAACCACTTGCTAATCATTTTTAGGATCAATAAATCTTTTACATTGACATACATTTCTCTTTTACTTCATCTTTGGATATATCATTCTTTGATAAGTTAACGAGATCATTTCTAAAGTTAGTATGCAAACCCATATGATTTTTTAGGCTATTATAGTATGTGCTTGTAGGAATGTGAATTAATACTCTTAGTTAAAATCACATGGACATGTATACATTTATATGCCATATTGTATTACATATATAGGTTGCGAATGGCCATTTCCAACACACTAAATAACTCTAGTATGGTTGTAATTCCACATTACAAACATAGTTTACCTATCCATAAAACCTTTAGGCATATATCACATCGAAAGAGTAGATGTAATCAAACTTTCAAAGGATTGAGCACTTGCAACTCAAATTATGACTGATAAACAAAAGTGAGATGAAGATTTAGATCCCCAACATACACCTGCAACATTGTATTCACATTATATAATGAGTGGAAACCCTTAACGAGGATGCTATAATTCTTTCTTCATATTTTTTTCAATCAAACATCTACAAGAAATGGGGACTCTTTGGTTTTGATATCACCCATTGTCATCAGAGAAACTAGAATGTAAAGAGGCAAAGTTTGCCATGATTTCTTTATAGCTAACCATACTATGTTTTATAACCAATGAGTAAACCTCCATTCACAGTAACAATCTGCCCAAATTTTTCATTATAATATAGTTGAAAATGATCTCAACAAATTCACTTTAGTGCTAAGGTAGGCTCATCAAAGAAAGTTTGAAAGGTAGGTTTGTTGTGGATTGTTTTTGGGACACGACCAAAAAAGAAAAAATGGGGACTTTTGACCATAGTCAACCCCAAAAATTTAGTATTGAGGACCAATGAAATCACAGGTCAAGGCATGAGAGTTTTGAACCCTAATCGTGGCCAACAAGATCACATACAAGTTTGGGTTAAGAGAGGAATACAAATATATCTATATGCAAAAGAAAATACTAGTTGGATCAAATAGATGGAATGTTTAATGGGGTTTGCACGCTGCTCATAAAAATCCAAAACTACTATCACTCAAGCAAGACATATGGAAATGAAGGTGGATATAATGCTATTCTAACACATTGAAGGTTACCTTATTGTCATTAATCTTAGAATCACATCACAGAGTTTTGTCTATGGTGGCCTTCCTCTGTTCTAGATTTTTCTTTTTCGAACCTTGAATTACTTCCAAAAAATCATATTCTCTTAAAAAACTACCACAATGAATGAAAAATCAAATTAAATGATAAATATTAGTTCTCATCTTAGCTTTGATAACTACAAATCCAAGCTTGATCATATAATTTAAACTTTCACTCTTCCCCACAATAATTTTCATATAGTTGGATGGATGAAATTGGGGCACCACTGCATGGAAGGAAGGGTTGAATGTTACACGTCAAAAAATGTTGAATCAACCTCTTATAGCCCGATGGAGAGCATAATGGTAAACCAAGATAAAAAATGATGAATGAAAGAAGGTATTGAGATACAAGGGTTTTTCTCTTTACACATCCACGATTGGATGTATATCAACAATCATAATCCATTTTCCAAATTCAATATTTCAAATCCACCTTTGCTAATGTACGATGTTTGTAACGTCTTCCATTCCCTTGTCCTTTTTCAATGTTTATAACATTGCAATGCATCAACTAATTATAAGGTTTGAATGGTGGCCCTCCATATGTCATGTGACCATGATAAGATTGCTTTGCTAATGACTTCATTGCCATACATACATTTTAGAGTAAACCTTGAGCTCAGAACCTTTAGCATATATACTATACTAATCCATTTGCAAGTGATCAAGAAAAAATGAGTTAACATGTGGAAGCATACCAATCAAACATTATCACATCTATTATTACAATCAACTTGTAAGTATCATGGTTAAATATCATCCCCATAAAACACTGATACAAAATTGCATTAACATTCTGCAATGAATCATTTACATAATCATCCATGAAACATCAATCATAAATAGGGTGAATAGATGTTAGATATGAAGTAGAAATCGACAAAAACAACGTAAGTCCCATTATCAAAATCTAGGTAACATTGGCTTATTTGGAAAACTATGCATTAATAGAATTCAATTAATCTTAGTGCACACTAGGAGGATACCCTTTATCCTAATGGGTGATTTGGGTTAGATGATTGCAATCATAGGTGATAGTAAACATTTTAGGACTCCATAAGCATCTTGGAATTTTTTTATAGGTATGCTTTTCTTGTTGCAAAAGTTCACAATTGTATGTCAATAATTTTTGAGGTCAACGTTTGGCCACCAATCAAGCATGTTGGTTCCAACAATGTGTGGACCTTCGAATCTCTGGTTCCACAACATAAATTTGGGTTGGTTGTTGGGAAAATTTGATTCATAAATGAAGGACTTATAGCCCACTCGCTTCACCAACATGGATCCTTTGCGGAAGTATATTTTTGATCTCTCTTTCTAACTTGTATAGAGTGTTATGCCTTAAAAAATATCTATGTTCTTTACAAGGGTCTTTGTTCTTTTGATGGAAATAAAGTATTTGTTCTCAATGTATCCTCTGCTCCAAATGTTTGGCTAATTCCTTCTATGCGCAACCTGCTAACAATGTAATCAAACGTCTATGTTCTCAATCTTATACAGAGAGCTTTGTCTGGACAAAGGCTACTAGGCCTCTATTTGTAGTGAAGCATACCTCTCTTCTTCTCTTGGTTGCAACCTACACACTGTTAGAAATAAAGGGATGTGCTCATTTTTCCATAGACAATATAACAATATTGTCACCCAACCATAGGCACAAAGGTCACCCTCAAGCACCTTAACCTTGATAGATAGAATAATTCTGGTAGCAGACCAATAGCCAACCAAGGCTAGCGCACCTTTCTCCAAGGGTAGCGCACCAAGAAAGAATAACCAGAAAACAAGCAGAAAGTCCAAACCATAGCCAAGAGAAAGTGAAAACCATAACCAAGAGAAAGTCCAACCAAAACCAAAATTCCAGTTGCAATAGCTGCAACTGCACTCCCTCTCTAAACTTGCGCACCACTAGTCTTGATGCAGTTGTGAGAGTGAGAGTGAAAAATAAGCTCTAACGCCCTCTATTTATACTGCTCTATCTCACTTGATTGGGCTGACTTCTCTTTCTGGAGGCTAATAAATCAATATTAAATATTCTCTTGAGCCGACTTGTCTCCTAGGGTTATTATCCAACATTTTAGGGTTTCTCTTGCTTCCTAGAATATTATAGTCTTGTCAAAGGTTACACGTGGAGGTTAATACCTCCCACAGATACCATAATATCAACACTTTCTCCTAGATAGGGAGGTATTAAAGGTAATGGTCTCTAGAAAAAACAAACCATTCAACCAATAACATCATCATAGCCACACATGCTATCTGATGATCACATAGATCAACTCACGAGCAACATCATCACTATCAATATCATTTGATAACATAAACTGCGTCATCTCTCGAAGCCATACTCCATCTGAGTAATCAAGCATGATGATGAATAAGCCACTCACTCCATAGAGTGATGCAAGAACCATTATTCTAATCCAGACATATGTCCTAGAAGAATAACTGTTCCAACAGATGTTGAAAGCCACGCCATGGGCTACAAGGACTATTATTATAATTCAGACATACATCCTAGAAGAATGATTGTCTTGGACCATTTTCCCTCTGGCACTACTGTGAACTCAGGGAAAATGTCTGTCCTGTACCAATATCTCCACTCTGGTCACTACTGTGAACTCAAGGAGACAAACCATTCTTCTAATCTGGACATATGTCCTAGAAGAATAACTGTCCATGGTACATCAACAATTTGTCAACTTGGACCATTCTCCACAGGGAGAATGTCTTTCCACCAGTAATCAGTCCCACCTAGACCATTCTTCGCTTGGATAATGTCTGTCCATTATCAAACTAACTATCCATCTAGCTGGAAATCATCTCCAACACTAGTGGTAGTCTCTATGGCAATCAGAACAATGCCATTCAATAGAAAAAAACTGTGTCTATCCATAGTAGTACACAACTACTATCCAGTGGTACAAAACCACACCTAGTAGCACACGACTACTAACCAGTGACACATAGTCACTACTAGTGGAACACATCCACCACAGTAGCATACAACTAATGTCCAGAGACATACAATCTCCACAACAATCATATCATTTGATATCAACCTGCATAAAAATATAATGATACAAACCGAGTCATTTGGGCCATTCTTCCACTCACATCTGGGAGATATGGAAGAGCATATGCCATCATAAATTAAAACATCATCCATGGGATATCTGGACTATTCTTCCCAAGCATAGAAGAATTACTGTCCTTGATTTGCGATTCTGAGCCATTCCTCCGACACTAATCATAGTGCAACCTGAAGAGAATGAGTCTGCCCTAGGGAATGCCTGTCCCTGATTGCTGATCCTGGACCATTCACCTAACTGGGCCATTCCTCTGATACTAATCACAGTGCAACCTGGAGAGAACAAGTCTGCCCTAGGGAATGACTATCCAGACCATTTCCCATGGAAATGATTGTCCTGCACCAACCTCCAAAATGGACTATTCTTCGAAACTGCTCACAACTGTTAACTTTGAAAGAATGACTGCCCGACGAGGCAGACCATTCTACTTGACCACTACTCAAAGTGAATGCCAAGAAGAATGATTTTCCTAGACCATTCCCCCACACTATCCACAAGGGGAATCGATGTCTATGGTACATCAACAATCTATCGGACCATTTTCATTATGAAAATGACTGTTCGATCTGGACCATTTTTCGAACTGAAAAATGCGTGTCCGTCATAAATCTTGGGCCACTTTCTGGACTGGAAGGTGACTGCCCAACCTGGACCAATTTCCAAACTGGAAAATAACAACCCATAAATAACATATCAGTTCTCCCTCCCAACCTAGGAGTAATCTCTTCCTTTTTCAATAAGGAATTCGTATCCACGAGCCCCAGATTGTCCCTTAAATACACAATCTTTTCATCTTGAATAGAGGTTTTACGAAAATATATTCTATTTGCTCATCTGTGGAGATATACTGGAGAACCACTTCTCCCCTCTGGACTTTATCATGGAGAATACAATTCTTGATCTCAATGTTCTTCGACCTGTCATGGAACACCAGGTTCTTTGAAAGATTCACATAGCTCTGATCATCACAATATATCACAGTCGAATTCAACACCTGATCAGACAGTCCAAAAACCAACTTACAGAGACACACTGCTTATGTACAAGCATCACAAACTATAATATACTCTGCTTTTGTAGTGCTGAGTGCGACATACTTATGTTTCCTGCTAGCCCATAACATTGTGGCAAAGCTCAAACTGAAACATATCCAAGTAGCACTTCTTCTGTCATTTGCACTCCATGCCCAATCTAAATCAATAAATCCATGTAGATGTTTATCATAACTCAAACGTCCCACAAGGAAAATATCCGGTTGAGTATTCTCCAAATATATTAACGAGCCAATCAATTGTCCATACAGAGACAGGTCTACTGAATCAAAGTCTCTCAACTTCTTCATATCTGTCATCATGGGAGTTTCCATGGATTTGCAATCCATCATCCCTAACTTCTGAAGAACCATTTCAATATACTTCCTTCGTCATAGGAAGTTTTAACCACGCTTTTTCTGTACATGAGAGGCTCTGGACCAAGTTTTCTTGAATCCATACAAGGTCTTCTTCCATATGCATACACGGGTCTCTTTTTGGTATACCTCAAAACCTTGAGGTTGCTTTGCATACGCTTCTTCTTCAATTACTATGTTGAGAAGAACAATCTTTACATTCATATGATGTAAACTCTAACCCATGTGTTAGTCCCTAAAGTTTCACTTGACTGTGAGAGGGCAAGCTAGGGCATCATTAGTTTATTGCAAAGTGTTTATAAGGTTTTATGATTTGTTTTTTTGAGCAAGGTGGTTGAAAACTGGCTCAAGGTCACAACATAACATGAAAATCAGGATCAAAACATAGCATATCCCATTGACTGAATAAAAGGTGGACACATAAATGGATTAAACCAATTAAGAAAAAGGAAGATGAAGCCTTCAATTTGTCAACTTCACATGAATTCTTGTCTCATAATGTCATAAAGAAACAAGACTACCAACTTGATATCAAAACTTGAAAAATAATTTCCACAGTAAAATTTTCACTGTATAAATTAACAGTCAAGAATAAAAAAGCATTGCAATCTGAATAATGAATTCAAGCATGAAGAAAGAAATAAAAGAGTAGAAAAGAGGGTCTAACCATCCATATGCCTTTGCTATTAAGTGTCAAATTGAACATAAATGCCTTTACAATGATTTCACAAAAAGGTCCCCTGGATCTCCAATGTTTCGACCATCACATAGTCTTTCCTTTGTCTATTTAAACTATCTATAAAACTTCTAGATCCTATCATCTAGTATAGCTTTAATGACTAGATTCGAATAATATCTATCTACTAAGGTAGTTCACTCAAAAAGAGCTTCTACAATCCCAAAATAGATCACAACTCAACAACTTGATATTGTATGATCTTGCCAACATTTACATTTGATTCTACAAAACATGAATTAGTTTAATTTAGTCAAACAGTTCGAGGTCTTAGCATCTCACTGACCAAAAATGAGTAGACATTGGCATATTTCCTGGAAAACATTAAAATCATGATTGCAACAAATCTCCATGTAACCTTTAGGATATAATCACAACAATAGCTTTAACATTTTTCTGTTTGAGCTTTGTGGTAAGGACGACATTGTGCCAATAGAGTCTGAAGCTTATTTCCCCGAGTTATTTGAGCAATGCCCTTTTCTCTTTATTCTTCTTTTTAAAACCTTGAATCCTTTCTTGCTGGAAAGCATTCCATTGTTCTATTTGTGCCTTTTCTTTCTTTAATTGTCTCACTGTTTTCTGAAATTCCTTGATCCTTTCTTTATCAGTTCTGATTTTAACTCTGAATCCTGAGCATTCTTCAAAAGGTGCAGGCTCATTTAGGTTTAAGGTAACTTTGGCTTATTTTGCTTTAACTTGGTACTTAGAGACTAATCTCGAGCTATGTTCTTCATCATAACTTGCTAAATCTATAGCTTCAGGCACACCTGATATGCGATCTGAGTCTACAAGGTAATCTTGTTTATTCTTAGGGGTTTCACTGATAACTTTATCCATCTCTTTAGCTTTTTCTAATCTGGTTGAAGCTCTCGTTACAGGTCCTGTAGATGATGAAAACATTTTTTTACCTTTGCTGACTGGTTTGTTAAGCGATGAAGTTCTTTTTTCCCTTTTCCTGGTACCTGCTTCAGCATTTTCTGAGTCGTCTTCTATAACTATGACATTTTCTTCTTTTATTGATGGATTAAACATGGCCTTTGACTTCAGTCTGTACTTGTTGCTAACCCTAGTAGAATTCCTTCTAGGTTTCTGTGATACAGACACACCTTTAACCCTTTTCCCTTTGACTGCAACACCCCTTTTACTGGTTGATGGCGATTCATGCTTGACTGTGGTTTGAGTATTAAAATCTCTATCTGAATCATTTTCCCCTTTAACATCTTCTTCA
>SNQJ01S0260856.1:0-12244 GCA_010110895.2 Picea sitchensis
ATAGATTTATGTTTTTTATTTATGAAATTCCAAGAATGGAGTGTTTTAACTACACGGATAGATTTATGTTGTACTAAATCCTAAAGATCATTTCCTAAATACACTCTATATGATCCTATTTTATTCTCAATACCACAGATCAAATTTGCTTAAGGGTAGGATAAAGATTAACAAAAATGCTTCATATTTAAATAATTTGTTTTATTGTTTTTTAATAATATAAATAGTTATAAAATTGCATTTTTATGGCTTTAAAAATATATATATATTTTTATAATTTATTATTATAAAAAAGTTCTCATCAAATCTAGAAGACTTTGTATCTTAAAAGCATTTAAAATAAAAAAACATAATAAACCAAAAAAAAAAAACTATTCACATTGCAATTTTTTTATTTATTTATAAAATTCCAAGAAGGATGGAACGTTTTAATTACACTGACCAAATCTTCAACCGCTTCTATGCTGTAGTAAATCGTAAAGATTGTTTGACGAGATCGACTACAAGCTATCACATAGAGTTTTGTCTCGTGCTGAGTTGGCTTATTTGTAGTGTGCTCTTAGTTTTTAAATAAAAAATTGCAATTTTAGAACCAAAACTGGTGTTGGCACGTGCATAGACCACATACCTTTTTTATTGTTCAAATTTTTGCAAATATTTCTTATACATTCATAAAATCTTAAACTTTTTGCAATTAAACATTCCAATCTTTATTTTGATATATTAATATTTTTCTATTTTATCTTTGCATTCTTGTTCATATAATTTACATTGTTATTCATTTTATGATTGTGGAATAGATTCATTTAGTATAATATGATTTACATTGTTATTTTTTTTAAGGAAAAATATCTTATATTAGATATATAAAATAAACTTTACAAAATTTTACTGGAAAATAGTATCCTTTCTGTGATTTTACAAATCCCAATTCTCTGCTTTTAATTATTTTATCACATATACTTCTTACCAAAAACAAAAAGACAAAAATATTATTATTCTAATCAAAGCTTTCAACTTGTTCACCCATTCCTTTGGAAAAAAATAAATGCCTTCCTCCATAAGCAAAGCCTGTTTTGATAGTTGATCTGCTTCCCTATTGAATTCCCTGTATATGTGTTGTATTTTTAAGTTCTGGAAGTTTCCACTCATCTCTCGGATTCTGGTCATCTGAGGTTGTAATGAAATCACCTGCAAACTGTTTTTATAAGAAAATCACTCAACAATTAATTTGGAATCTCCAACCAATTGTAAACAATTAACCTTCTTATGTAGAGAAAAAAACAAAAGACAACCACTCAACAATTAATTTGGAATTTCCAACCAACTGTAGACAATTAACCTTCTTATGTAGAGAAAAAAACAAAAGACTCCACAGTGTAGGAGTTCTCCTCTAGTATTTGTTCTCGTGCTATAGTGCAATTTAATACTAAATATATCCCCCTCTCGACATTTTAGCATTGCACCGGCACCACATTTTTCTCCTCCATTTTGTGAAGCCCCATCAAAAAAACCAACTGCCATATTTTCTTCTAGCAAAGGAGGATGAACTACTCGTTGTGAATGGATAGTAACAGTTTTGTTATATTCACCTAGATCAAGCAAAACTCAATTAACTACCTTAAGAAGAGATAATGGATAATTCTAAAAAATAATCAGATTTCTCTGTCTCCAAATTTCCCAAAAGATATAACAAGGTAATTCCAACCAATTGTCCTTTTTCTTAATTCAAAGATGAAAACTTTCACTAAGTTCTCCACCATCCCACTTTTTTTGAGACTTAAGAACTTTTAGTAGATATTTCCATACATCTTTTGTGAAGGGGAAATTTACCATTAAATGATTTATTGTTTCCTCTTCCTCGCCACATAGGACCAACAAACCCTCTTTTTATCAGGCCAACCAAACAGTTTAATCCGCAATGGGGTCTGTCATTTCTAGATACCAATCATCCATTCTTTTTTATCAGCTTCCATTTTCTCTAGAAATTGCACCTCATAAGCTTGTTTTGCAGACACTTTCCCTAATTTATTATCCCATGTCCAAACAATTTTATCTCTTTCAACAGATAAGACAAAGCCAGAGTGTTTTAGACCCCTCACATAATTCTCCCATTCCAGTTTTTGTTCACCTAAAAGTTTAAGAGAATCTATATTCTTCCAATTAAAACCATGTGCAAAACCAGAGTCAACATAAACTACCTGGTCTAGAGTGAAAATACCTTTTGAGTGTGGTATGGAAATCCAATTCTCAGTCAATTTGTAGTAATAATGAGATCCTATCAATGGATCCAAACCAACTCTAATATCCTTTCCATTTCCAGGCTTCCATGCTAACCAATCAGTGACAATAGACAGAGAATCAATAAGTGTTTTCCAACAATTTGACATACCTTTCAGATTTGAATTCCCTTTTCTAAGTCATTCATTCAAAGAAAGTTTTTTAAAATATTTTTTAAGAATTACTTCGTGCCATAGCCCAGTACCAAAGAGACTCCTCCACAGGATTTTTGCAACCAGGGCTTTACGAAAAACTAAAAATATTTTTAAAGCCCCATCCTCTGTACTTCTTAGGTTTTGCAATCCTGTCCCAACTCACCAAATGGAAACTTTTTGTTTCTTTGTTTCCCAAACACAGGGAACTAAACATCTGCCTTATAATCCTATTCAAAATACTTTTGGGAATCTTTGCCAAAGACAACCAGTACAATGAAATGCTTTCCAATACTTAATTTACCAAAATATACTTTCCTCCCAATGTAAGCCATCTATGACAACATCTGGATATTTTTTTTTTCCACTTTTGTAATCAGCCATCTCCAATCATTAATCACATATCAATTTGGTTTTAGAAAAAAACCCAAGTATTTAAATCCATCATCTAAAGGTTTTACCTCATAAGGTAGTAATTCCTTCAAGGGTATTAACTCCTCTCTAGTCCAACTTGCTTCCAGAAATTGTGACTTGTGAGCATTGTAAGCCATTCCAGTTGCATTGCTAAACAAGTCAAGTGCCTCCTTAAACATTCCCCATTCTGTCAAAGATCCTCTACCAAATAGAATAATATCATCTACAAAAAGTAGATGAGTAATTCTAATCCCTTTCGCTACTGCAACTCCCTTGATTTTGTCTTCCTCCACAAGCTTCTTTAGCATTATGCTAATTCCTTCTACTATAAGTAAAAACAATAAAGGAGAAATAGGACATCCTTGTCTGAGTCCTCTTGAACTTCTAAAAAAAACAGTAGGGTTTCCATTGATTAACACTAAGAAATTTGTTGAACTGACATACCCCATTATCCAGTCAGTAGCTTCCAAATTGATCCCAATTTGCAAAAGAACTAGTCTTAGGAAACTCCAATCAACCCTATCATATGCTTTTATCAGATCTAGTTTTAAGTTCATAGCTTTAGATTTCTTTGTCTTTATACTATGTAGTGCCTCTTGTGTTATGCCAATAGCCTCATTGATCTATCTGTTTTCCAGGAAACCAAAATGCTCCTTATTTATACCTTTTGAGAGGAAATCTTTGATTCTAACTGCCATAATTTTTGAAATTAACTTATACAACAAGTTACATAAAGAGATGGGTCTGAATCCATCAAAGGATTCAGGTTTATCACTTTGAGGGATAAGTGCTACAAAGGTGGCACTTAGTGCTCCTATTATCTTCCCCTTGATTCTGGATTCCTCCACTGCTTCCGGAATATTCTATCCCAAAATATCAAAAAATTCCAAGAAAAATTCAACTGTCCATCCATCAGGTTTAGGACTTTTTGAAATAGAAAATCCTTTCAAAGTGGAAAATACCTCAAGTAATAAGACTGGAGAAACCATTATTTTCCCTTCTTCCACTGAAAATAGTCTAGGGTAAGTCTGTATTACTTCCAATTGTTTTATAATAGAAAGATCCTCTTAAACTTTAAACATTTTTTCAAAGTATGTAACAACTTCCTTCTGCAAGTCCTTATGTTTAGTTGCCACTGAGCCATCCTCCTTCCTGATCTCCCAAATTGTGTTTGTCTTTTTTCTGAAGTTGGCGAAGGCATGGAAGAACTTAGTATTTTTATCACCAGAGTTTAACCAGGTAATTCTTCTCTTCTACCTCCAAGTCAACTCTTCTTCGTTTAAAAGTTCCAACTTCCTCTCCTCTTTCTCTATCACCCTCTCCCTTTCATCATCTCTGATAATACCCTAGGATTGGCAGAGTAAAGGATATCCAGGGCTACTTCAATTTGCACTAGTTCTTCTTTAGATTTTAATTTCTTGTTTTTTTCTCATTTTATAACCAAAGAATTCATGGATTTAAGCTTTGTGACTAGTTTTACCATTGGTGAAGTAGAGAGAGGTTCCTCCATATTATACCTTTTGGATCGCACTAAAGAAACAAATTCTGGATCTTTTAACCACACTGAATTAAATTTGAAAGGGATCTTTTTTTTTTGCTGAGTTGGTTCCATTTGGAAAACTACTGGTATATGATCAGATATTTTAACATTAACCACCCAGGTTCTAAAAATGTGCCCTGAATCCAACAACGATTCACTAATTAAAAATCGGTCCAATCTTTTTGCTACATAATCTTGAGTTCCCATGCCATTCCTCCAAGTAGGAAAAATATTTACAGGTTCTAAATCAATTAAACCTTCTTCGTGTATCATTTGATTGAAGTAAGCAGCGAAAGTATCGCTTCTAACATTATTTCCCCAAATTTTTCTTACAGAAATTGTGAAGTTCATATCGCCACCCAAAATTAGATTGGACTCTTTTAGAATACCATCTTTTTTTTATAGTGTTTAGAAACTTTTTCTATCAACATACATCCCATAACAATTTAACAACTTCAAATTCTTATTAATCTGTTTTACGAATCCCTCTAGTAAGATTCCCGCAGGAGTCTAAAAAGCATTGAAATTGGATTTGTTGGGATTCCATGCAGACAGTAGTCCCCCAAACAAACCTTTTGAATCCACAGCATAGAAATCCCACGTAGGGAAAAATTTTGAGAATACCTCTCTCACCTTGAATCCATCGACCATACTTTCTTATATCATGACTAGATCTAGTTTAACCATATCAAATAGTATTTTGAGGGATACATATTTTGGAGCACCCCCCACTCCTCTAACGTTTAGTGAGAGTACTATCATTTAATACCTCTCGCTAGGGATTTATGTGCTCTAAGTTCCCATGGACCCTTCGAAACCTTCATGATTAAATTCCTCACTTGTTCTTTCTCCCTAACGATCTTCCTTGCACTTCTGGTTTTGATTGGCGAGAAATATTTTTCTAGCCCCCCCAAAACAGACCCTTTCTTCACTGAAAGCTCCTTATTTCCCCCAACCACCAGCTACAACAATCGAGAGCTCGGGTTTTGTCTTCATGCTAGAACCAATGAGAGTTTTTCCTCCAGAAAAACTCTATAAAGGGGTTCTACTTAAAACTTCTTTATAATAAGGTAGTAAGTCTATTAAAGAGTCCTCAATTGTTTGGTTAACAAATGCTCTAAATAGACAGAGTTCCCAATCCTAGTCGGATCCCCAAGTTCCTTGAAAAAAATATCAGGTTCATCCAAAATTGTCTCTGCTAGATCATTAGGGTTTTATGATTCTAAGGAAACCTTCTTACCCACCTCCAAAAGAGTATCCTCGAAAAAAAATCCTCCCCCTACGGTCGAAGCCTCTAACTCTACAGTGTTTAAGACCCCTTTTACAACAGTCACCCCCTCCAAACTCCCTCCCCCTTCTTCATCTAGTGTAAAACCCTCTGCATGCACAAACCCCAGGCCTGACCCTTCTCCCAGTTCCCCCAAACTAAAATCCCTTTGGTTACTAAGTCTCGACTTACTAGTGCTAATAGAGGGTTCTAAACTAACAAAAAAATCCAAAAATATACTTTGTAACCAATCCAATTCCTTCGAAGAAAGGGACGAATAAAGAACAAGGGAGATAAATTTTAACTTACCTATGAATGTAGTTGAGTTCATTGAGTTGATAAGTGAATCCCCTTCCAAAACATTTGCTCCCTTCTCATTAGAAAATCCTGGAGTCGGGTCAATCTCTGACCATTCTTCCTTCCACGTCGACTGCTTTTTTGTTTTCCCTAGACAAGTTTTTTTCAAATTCCCCACCTCCTTGCATACCAAATAGCGGAACGAGATCCCCTAGTAGTCCAATTTCTTTGTGTGAACCAATCCTCTCCATTCAATTTCCAACTACTCCAATAAACCCTTTTGTAGGTCGAATTCAACCAAAAATTTTCCTATTTTGTGATCCTATCCAGCGAAAAGAGTCTGATCCACATGCAAGAATTTACCCAAAGAATCACCCATTTCTTTGAATGCTTCCAGGTTCCAAAAGGCTAGAGGACATCCCGACATTAAAACCCAAAGATGTCGGAACCTGAAAAAATATTTCTCCAGATTAAAACAGTGAGTCCACCTTTTAATCATTAAGTTTCCATTCCCATAGAGACAAACCTCATTCAAGATATTTTCTGCGTCTTCAGCATTCCTAAATCGGAAACAGATCTAGCCTCGGACTAGCACCAGGTTCCAGGAGTGTACCCAAAGAAAGGTTTCCAATTTTTCTTTGTCCAAATACCTATATCCACCATCGAGCATGCCCAATAGCTAAAACGTCTAACCAGTGCTAAAATAGATAAGGTAGAAACTTTCTTCAATCCCACATCGTGACCCAGGACCATTTTTTAGTTATTATTTCTCTACTTCCATGATTTTTTCTCTGAAACCCTCAATTCGACGATTCCAGACTCTTTAACGCTTCCTTCCAAAACCTTGTTTTCGGTGAGGAGCTTGTTAAACCCTACAGATTTTGACGGGACAAAAAACTTCTCCTCAGCACTGAAACCCCCTTTGTGACAGACCTCTATAAGTGTTTTCCCCTCCTATGTAACCGGTGAAAGAGGGATGGAATGAGTCGTGGAGAGCTGGTTTGCTACAACTAGTGGTCGGATCTGTCCCTTCGCTTCAAGTTCAAAAATGTCATCGATAAATGCGATGTACCTTTTCTTCGTTTGGTTGCCTTTCGATCCTCCACCTGGCGAAGAGGTTGTCTCGAACTCAACACATGGATTAAGTTCATTTAAAAAGGGTTCATTTCTATACTTGGTCTCCCTAGAATTGATTAAATCCTCCTTGTACTCTTCGTTAGTCTTAAAGAGTCCTTCCTGGCTCCACATGTCATCCTCGAGTGGAGCTGAGAACCATGCCATTTGTGCTACCTACAACCTATCTACTAGGTTGCCTTACCTCCTACCCGTTCCCAGGGCCTATAGCTAAGATCCATGTCATTTGTACTATCTACTACACATATACCAGGTCTTGAACCCTCCTACCTGCTACCATGGCTACCATAGTCGCCTCCTACTATAGTTGCTTCGTTGTCTCCCCACCACCACCCTCATATACATTGTTATTCATTTTATGATTGTGGAGTAGACTCATATGGTATTAGTTACCTAAAATTATGTTTATTTTGCAGGGAATTGAATTCATTGATCTTGTACTTTCTCGCACATTTCTCTTATATTAATCCACTATTACTAGCTCGATAAAACTAATTGTCCTTGAAATAGCATAACTGATTTTAATTTTGCAAATAATTGATTCCATTGTTCTCCTTTTTCATACACTTTATCGCCTTATATATTTTTGGACATTTCCTCCCCTGCTTTGCTTTAGGGGTATGCTAGTTTCTGCTTTAGGGATATGCTAGTTTTATTTTCTATGCTATGAATTGGGAAAGCTCTCATCATGTACACCCACCGTCGTTGTCTTATAAACTTTGTCACACATCTCTTTGGCCATTATCTCGTCTCATATCAGTAATGAATCCTAATGATTGATCATCATCCCATCCCATACCATTCATGAATCTTAATACTAACAATACACTATGCATAAAATCAATCATTAACTCCTTTCTTATTATGGTCTAAATACCAATCCTAACGATTTCATTAGGATTCAAAACCTCTCATCTTCAATACCTCGAATATAGATGTATTCATTCTCACCGTCAATCACTCTTCGATTTTTATTAGAATATATATCCATTATCAAAGTTGGGTAATGTTTAAATGATTCTGTCAATTTTGAAGATGAGTTGTAATTGAAAGCAAACAATCGCAGTTACAAGGAAACTGAAACTAGAAAACTACATATTTAGTCCCTTCCTCGAGCGAGGGACTATAGAATTTAGTAGGTGCATTTCGATATATAAGTTGGTGCGTTTTGCAACCAGTTTTCTAACCATAACCAAAGTTTTGAAACAAATTTTATTATTATTTTTTTTATTAAATAAAATATTTTTTAATTATTACAAATTTATATTTCGATTTTCTAATTCGTCTATGGCACATAATACCTCTGGTGGTGAGCTATGAACTATTATTTTTATATATTTGTACAAAAATTAATTTTAAAAACAAAATTTTAAATATTTGTAATTGGCCAGTTTGAAGGCTTACTGCAATCGAGGCGGTCACGGTCACATTAATATTGATTTCTTTCTCCGATGCTCCCAAGCATTCCAGCATGATATTAGGTCACTGTCACATTAATATTGATTTTTTCAATGTTCTCAGAGCATTCCAACATGATATTGATTGCTCCTGTCAGAGCACTCAATAACCTGTCAGTGTAGCACCGTCCTTGTAACAGACCACCTTCTTGTAACTCGCCACAGGCTTGGAATTTCAAATTTACATTATCTGTCAAGTGCATTTGATGAGAGTGTTTGTTTTTCATATCTGTCATTTTACGTTTTATGTAAATTTATAACTTTCAATTTTTTTCGAATATCCTTGATTTTCGAATGTTTTATGTGAGTGCTCGCGACTCGAGACTGAGACTGAACTAGGGGCAATCCCAACACCAACAAAACTGCTTCAAAAGTTTTGTCATATTCTCTGACTACGAGTCGGAGGAGGCCATCTATCGTTGACACAAATGATCTTGCCAGAAGACGGATCAAAAATTTTGGGCAGATAGTTCTGGATCTAAGACCACCAGTTGTGACAGAAGCATCGATGCAAGATGACAAGAAATTTGGCACATAGATATAAGAAAACAGGATATCGAAACTAAATGCATTGGTACAATCGACTGTTCAGACTCTAATGCAAGGGACCGAAGATTATCCAGTAGACCGGATATTATTACAGAAATAAACTTGATAAAAAAATTAAATGTTTGAACATTGCCCTTTAGAAAGATAGGATATGAGAAAACATGATATCCAAACTAAACGCAGTGACACAATCGACTGTTCAGACTCTAATGCAAAGGACCGGAGATTATCTAGTAGATTGGATATTATTGCAGAAATGAACAATAAAAAATTAAATGTTTGAACATTGCCATTAAATGTTTGAAAAATGATATGATACAGAGTCGCGAGTCTGGGATCATCGAATGCATCATTAATAGAGTAGAATAACATTACAATAAGATATTGGACTGGATGTAAACATTACAATAAGATATTGGACTGGATGTAAAAGGTAACAATTTAAAAATCGAACAGCTCGATGGTTTTTAACAACGTTGTTATCGGTTTTGGCGATTTTAAGGAAGAAAATTGACAGGTAAAACAAAATTTTATTTGTAAAATACGGATAAATTAAAATACCGATAAATTGCCTAGCAAAGAGAAATTTACGGATCAAATTTTATCCATAACAACAAATAATAGATTAGAATAACATTATAATAAGATATTGGAGCACTGTACAAGGTACGAATTTCAAAAAATTGAAAATAAAAAAACCCATTAAATCCGACAATTTTGACGACTTTGTTATCAGTTTTGACGGTTTTGAAGAAGAAAATTGACAAATAAAACAAAATTTGAACTATGAAATATGGACAAATTGCCATATAAAGAACAATTTGCCCTTAATCATGATAATAATGATTTTGAATGACCTTATTTATAGTTTAGGATCATCTAGTGCATCCTTGCGAGTCACTACCACGCCTCAGGTACTCACTAAAAAGGAGGGGAAGCCAACAAAGTACTAAAAAGACACTAAAAAACCGATTAGCTTGCCAGCATCACATCCACGCCGCCCCAACACCTAGACATTCTTAAAAAAATGACAAGGGGAAGCCCACAACAATAAGAAAAGACAGTAAAATTTACCAAGTTACTAGTGACACGATCATAGATTCGAGAAGTCCATTTACTCTTATCAGTCCATTGTTGAAAACCGATTTTCCTGTGCGGCGGGCCGCTGGATACGATTCGCCGAAAGAAATGTTGTGACTAGAAACCCTCCAGTTACTGAGGTCAACAATGTGGAGAAAGCACCTATTTTTGTACTGGTTCCGGGAGAGCGGGGAAAAAGGGGATGTTTTGTTAATGAGAGCAATAAACCACTGATAGCCACTGCAATATGAACAGGTATACTCATCCGAGTTGTAGGAACATGTACGCCGGCGCAGGACCAGGCAAGGTCGGGACCTTTCCTCCTCCTGTCACGAAGTCTATTGTGATTCTCAGATGGCCAAAAAGAATTTGAAGGTCAAATTCTATCAGGCAGGGTATCATAAAAGATATCACTCAAAATTACTGCATAGAGGAGGAGCTCGAACGCTCCAAGCTCCAGAACGGAGAAGATGGATCTAGACTCCAAATTTCGAATAATCAATTAAACAAAAGACTACAATAATCAATTAAACAGGCTCCAGCCTCCAGCTGACACACAAGTGTGGGCAGCTGAGTAATTTATTTCCTACATAATGGAGTCTGTAGCCTTCCACCTAACCTAGATTCCAGCCTTCCACGTCATGACCCCTACTACCTAGCAGACTAACCCTACAGTCTACTACCTAGCCCACACATCCTTCACGCCATAGCATTTTGCCATTCGAAGTTATAGCCATTCATCCCTATCTTTGTGAGAGGAATAATGATATTTGTAGAGTGTTCATCCCAAGCTAGCTTATCAATAATCTCATGGAAAAATGGTTGGGACAACATCAAAGCATTCAAAAAATTCCTACCCATGTAGAGACTATTATTATATATTTATTTCTTTTTGTTTGCTTGTAGGATGGTATGAACTAGTTTTCGTTAACATTTTACACTATTTCCAAATATTTTATTTCAAATTCTATAAACAATAAGTTATAAAATTATTTGGTGATTAAATAAAATTTATCTAAAATTATATCTTTTAGATTCTAATTTTAAAATCACATAAGTTACCTCCCCGGATGGGGTGTTAGCAACTCATCTTGGTTATTAAGGAGGCTATCCTCTTACGAAGCCATGTCTCCTCCGATCCAGTCTCCAATGCATGGATTTAATACTCTAGCTCTCAACATTAACTCTTGGCTCATCGGAAACATTTCATCTCCGGTTCAGAGCATGCAAGGTTTAAATGGCTTCTTGTACTGGTTATGGTTTCCGTTTAAATGGCAGGTCAGGCACAAGGTCCCCAATTTCGAACCCCTTTCATGTGTAAGCTATCAATGCATACCCTACACGACTTGTGGCCCCTACTACCTAGAAGGCTAGCCCTACTACCTAGCCCGTATACCCACTAGACTTTTTGACGGGCATTGAAGGCGGTCACACGTCAAACTGACAGGTAGATAATTCTCATACTAATCAGTGATGACGTGTAAATTTTATTAGCCAGTGTCAAATACGTCTAAAACCGAAAAAACGTCCTGTGGAACGTCAAATTCCAGGCCTGCTCACCACCTTCCAACCATGCAAGTTGCCACCTTCCAACAATTCAAGAACTTCTCCAACACTCGTTGAGCCTTCTTGTACTTCATCCCACCATCTTCTTTTTGTTTTGCGTCTTCCCACCGTTCTTGCAAGGTCCTGCTCCTTCAGTGCTTCTGCAACCACCTCCAAAACCTCCACCTCCAAACCTATAGAAGACATTAGGATATGTTACTCGAACTCCTTTGGAATTTCTCACAATGACAGCTGATGGTGAACGAGAGTTCATGTTTTCCGATATCCTAGTGCAGATATGCTACTAACTAAATCCAAGCTTGAGGTGGACTTAATCCGACAGGTATTGTTAATTGGAATTTAAATTTGGTAATGACCGGGTCAGGAAAGTGCAAGCTCAAACCCTTAACGAGTCGGGGAATCATGCTTGAGATCCTACTTCGATTTTTCACTGTGCTTCTTGGTCGAAGATAGTGCGGGGGGGTAACATTGCTCATCACGTTGCATTGCGTGTGGAGAAAATGGATGT
>SNQJ01S0260858.1:0-12244 GCA_010110895.2 Picea sitchensis
CTATCACAACTTACCTTCATAGCTCTTTTCTCAAACCTGATTCCTGAACAAAACCTTTGAATCCATACCACTTATTTTCTTTCATGATTGGTCACCATGTATTCAACTTTTGTTGTTGACAAGGCTATGAACGCTTGTCGCTTGCTCATACATTTATTTGCTCCATCGAACATCTTGAAGACATAACCATTGTTAAACCTCCATCGATCTAGATCTCCAACCCAATTGACGTCGACAAATCCATGTACATTTAATTTACCATTCTCACCTACAAGTTTTCGTTGGTGGCATATAACATAGTCCTTCTTGACAGAAAAATACTGGAATACTCTCTTGACAATAATCTAGTTCTCCTTTATAGGGGTCGACATGTACCTTCTCAACACTCCCACTGCATGGGAAATTTATGTTCTAGTGTAGACCATCGCATACATTATACTACCAACAACACGTTCTATGTTCTCTATTTCTTCCTATTTCTTTGGAAATTGTTGAACATAAAGCCTTTCTGCAACAGGCATTGGAACCTTCATCCATTTGCAGTCCTGCATGTTGAACCATTTTCGAATTGTTTCGATATACTTCATTTGATTCAACTAGATCTTTCTAGTGGATCGATCTCTTCTTATCTACATTCCTAGAATGAATTTAGTTGTGCCAATATCTTTCATGTCGAAATTGGAGGATAGTTGCTTCTTCACCTCTTGTAGTGTGCCCATGTTGTTTCAAATCAACAACATGTCATCGACATACAAAGCTAGACATATGAAACACCCACCTTCCTCCTTGGAATATATGGAGTGATCATCTTTTCTTCCCACAAATCCAAAACTAAGGATGTATGTGTCAAAATTATAGTACCACATCCTTAGCGATTTCTTTACAGCATAAAGGGATCTTTTGAGTTTTCACACTAACTCTTGCTTTCCCTTTACTACAAATCCTTCAGGTTGTTTCATCTAGATTTATACTTCCAGGTCCCCATGAAGGAAAGTTGTATTCACGTCCATCTGTTCTATCTCGAGATCGAATGTTGCAGCCAGAGACATTATTACTGTAATGAAAGTTATTTTTTCAACAGGGGAAATATATCACCAACGTTCACTCCCTCGAATTGGGAATAAGATACCAGTCGAGTTTCGGACTTATCGACTTGTCCTGCAAAATTCATCTTCTTCCTGAACACCCACTTGCTACCAATGATATTTGTTTCATTGGGTAACTTGAATAAATCTCATGTCTCATTCTTGTACAATAATTCTATCTCTTCGAGCATGGCATCCTTCCAGAGTTTACCCTCTAACGAGTCGACTTCCTCACCAACCGACTTGGGCTCATCGTCGATGGAAGTTAGCACAAATTTGGACTAAAAGTTGGGTGGAATATACCTCTCAACTAATTTTCTTATTCTTTCTAACCTCCTTAACACCGGAGTCATTCGTTCCACCTCTTCCTCAGATTCAGTCGACTCATATGAATCATCTTCTTCATTCCTAAGTTCAAACCACACTCTATCAATATTATTCTTGGTCTAAGAAACTTCTTTAGTCTTAGTCTTACATCTGACCTTTCAAAATACCACATATCGACTGTAAATTGTTCTCCTCTATGCATGATCTCAGATCTTATATCCTTTCATTCCTTATTTATATCCAGTGAAAATACATTTGACTGCCTTCTTTTCCATCTTGCTCCTCTTTTCCCCGTGAACATGCACAAATGAATCTCAGAAAAATACTTTGATTTTTTCCACTGAAGGATTCTTACCATACCATACCTATTTTGGAGTCATGTCAACTAGCGTTGACAAAGGAGACATATTCACGAGATATCTTGCAGTGTCAACTAGCTCCACCTAGAATTCTTGTACAATCCCATCACGACTGAGCATGCTCCTTGCCTTATCCATCAACGTTTTGCTCATTCTCTCGGAAAATCCATTTTGTTGTGGGGTATATGGTGTGGTATTTTGACATGCTAATCCAAACTTCTTATAGAAATGATCAAATTTGCTATTAAAGAATTCACCACCATTGTGAGTCCTCAACACTTTATTCCTCTTCTCTGTCTAGTTTCCACAAGAGCTTTAAAATATTTAAATATATCTAAAACCTATGATTTCTTCCTTAGTAAACATATCCATCTCTACCTGGAAAAATCATCTATGAAGGAGACATAATACAGGGATCCACCAAGTGAAGGAACTGTAATCTAGATAAATACATCAATATGCACCAGTTATAGAATCTCATTTTCGTTTGTCACTTTAGATGCAAACTGCGACTGACTTTTCTTTACATATATGGAATGTTCACAAAAGTCAACTTCTAACCCACATTGAACAAAACCTTCAACCATACCTTTCCTTTTCATAGATCGAAGTCCTTTTTCTTCAATGTGTCCCATCCTCTCATGCCATAAATTGGTCGGGTCAATTCCATCATGTCTCGTCGAGTCGATTTGTACTGAATTAGATCAAGTCGAGTTTATTTGTGTCGACATCGATTCTAGTAGAGTCGTAGTCAAGTTTATATAAGGAGCAACGATGTTCTTACATCAAGTCAAGTCAACATTCCCTAATAACTTGTACAAGGTACCTATCCAAACTTCTTTCATTAAGACCATTGCACCTCTAACCATATTGCATGAATCCTTCTGAAACAAAGTATGGACACCTCCCTCACTCATCTTGGTTACATATATCAGATTTCTTTCCAAACCCGGAATGTTTAGCACACCTGTAAGATTTATTTTCCTCCCATCCTATAGTGTCAGTCATAATTTTCGCAGTCTGAAAATTTTGGTTGTCGATTCATCCCCCAATAACACATCATCCCCATCATATCATTCATATTCACATAACCATTCTTTATTTGGTGTCATATGATAGGATTCTCTTGAGTCGATAAAATAAACATCTTGATTCGATTGTGTATTGGTTGAGGCCAAGTACACATCACTTCCCTTATCCGAGATTATCTTTCTCTTAGTCGAGTTCTTCTCGCTGGATCCATCACTCACATTCTCTTCCTTTCACTTACATTCATTTTTATAATGCCCATATTTACCACATTTTGAGCATATTCACATAGACTGAACCGGGGATTCTGATATACCCTTCGTCTTGATCTTTATACCGAAAAATATTCCTTTATCTCTTTCTATCAGTCGACCTCTCATTACTAGAGCATCTTTGGTCGATCCTTCCATCTTCTTGCTTCTCATTTCTTCCGACAACAAAGAAGCAACCACATCCTCTAGCACTAACATGCTTGTATTACCCCCAATAGTCATGACTAAGCTATCCTAGGAGTCTAGCAAAGAACATAATAGGTTGAAACATAGTTACCAACTTAATGAGAACTATGACTTCAAAACCAGAACTCTATCCCTTAAAACCCATATTTTTGCATTAAAAACATGAAAATCAACCCCCAAATCAAAAAGTGGTGCTACCGGTCGCACCATTTTTTGTAATTGGGTTAAAATTACAGCTTTTTTTAAGCATGGGCTTAAAGGATAAAATGGTTCCTCAAAAAAACTCTAAAATCAAACCCCAAATCAAAATGTGGTGCTATCGATAGCACCAATTTTTCTGACAGGATCAAAATTACAAATTTTTTAAAGCATGACCTTAAAACATAAAATAGTTGCTTAGAAAAACCTTAAAATCATCAGCTAAATAAAAACATGATGCTACCTAAAGAAAATAGTTTTTTCTAAACATTAAAATTACAGCTAATTAGGACCTAATTCAAAATGTGGTCATGACAACAAATCCCTACACAAATAAAAAACCCAAAATTAGCTCTTAAATGGTCACTTAAAAATTGATTTACTAACTTCTTCTTTTTTCCCCTTAAATTTACATTACAAAAATAAAATAAAGAAAGATGAAATCTTCACAAATATATGTTTTAATGAAAATAACAAACATTTAAAAATATCTTCAACCATCAGTTCTCCCATTGCTTTTAGTAGCATTCTTCATTACCATCTGAAATCTTTATACTTCCATAAACATCCGCCACACTTATATTCAAATTAAAAGGTAAATGACAAAAGGTTGTGTTATTTTTACATTTCATTTTTTCATATAATATATAAAATTAATAATGAATATGTAAATGTTAAAATTGAAGTAATATTTCTTGGATTTGCTAAATTATGCTTAGTGGTAAATTATGTTTAGTGGTAATTGATAACTTAGTCACAGTAATTTTTTAATCTTAAAAGTAAATGTAAAGTAAATGGGGCAACCTATGCATTTAGAAATGTGAGAAAGTTATCAACATTAAATCTTATTTATTGATTTGAATGTAAGGCGGAAAATAAATAATAAGTATTAACCCATTAATATAGCATTATGTAAATTAAAGTATAATTATTTACTAATATATAATAAATATTATTTATTTTAATGTGACAATTAATTTTTATACATTAATGTCCTGTCATAACATATAATGTATTATACATTAATACATTAACTTATTATAAATTAAAGGTAGCAAACATTTATTAATATGTAATATAATGTATTATTTAGTGTAATCATTAATTTTTATACATTGTGTCTAATCTAACTTATAACTTATTATTTATTTGATACATACGTACATATTATAAATTAAAATATTTTTTTTTATTAATATATAATATAATGTATTATTTAGTTGACACATTAATATGTAATGTAATAATTATTTTTTATACATTTTTTTTTGAGTAAGAAAACTATATATTAGTGCCTTCAGTGAGTTTCATAGCAAATACAAGATATTCATCTTTGAGGGTGCGAGGGCGCCCTCTGAGAGGGAGAAACAGTCCGACCCAACTTAGGAGTGACCCTATGTCTTGAACTGTGTTTACCCTCTTGAGAACAAAAAGTTTACATCTAGACTTCCATATGCTAGTGAAAAAGTTGACAGAAAAACTACTGACCATCTAAGGTATGACAGATAAGACTAACAAGATAGACACCTGGATTGAAGTGTGGCCTCTTGGCCTGAAGATCCCCTAGCCAGGGCTCCTCCTCCACGTATGTAGGCTGATCTTCCCAGATTTAGCCACCCTCCACGTCGCCCACAATGGCTTCAACTTTGCTCTTGCGCGCTGCACCTGTTGTTGCACCCGTCACTGCACCTATTGTTGCATCCGTCGATGCACCTGTCTCTGCAGCTGTCGCTTCGTTCGGCTCCTCCATTGGAACAACCTCAATCGGGCTTGAGGCAAGAGAGTCCTGGAGAGTGAGTTCGGAAGAGGTCCGCACAGCGTGGTTTCTGAGGCAATAGTGAGGTCATCCACTCACGGTGGATGCCAAATGTCTGGTCGTGAGGCCACCAAATATCCTAAATCACAGCATTGGTGGAAGGAGCCCACTTGAGGGAGAGGCCGGCCCTTGAATGTATGTTGAAGAGTGCTCCAGCGCCACTCATACCAAACCGAGGGGGATCAGAGTGATCTGGGGACATAAGGATTCATCGGTACAAAGTGTGTTGGGGAGGAAGTGGCGTCTGGGCACCATTGCCCATGATTGAGTCTGGGGCTTTCGTGAGTCATGAGAAGAAGTAGATAAGTGCCCAACTTTGGAAGAGCTGTGGAAGGTGAGTGGGGAAGGCGGGGTCAAGAGGCTCAAGGCAAGAAAGCCCTCCTCGGTCGTCCCTTTGGGCCGAGTCATGGTCCGACAAATCTTTGAGCGAATGGGTCAGAGCACACGAGGCGAAGGGTCGAGGTGAGCGGGGCCAAGCTTCGGGCGAAAGTTCTGTGGTCACCATTGCCCTTTGAGCAGCTCTGCTTGAGGAAGGCGGCGGCGAACAAATAAAATTGCAATCCAAACCATACCAAAATGCCAAACGGGAGGGAAGCCTGTGTTAATGCCTGCGTTAATGCCCCTTCTCATCATATTGAAGTTTAATTAATCGTCGGGGGTTGGCACGAGCCCTTCACGTGCCTCCGTGTCTTGGTGGCCATTGCCCGGTTCCTGAAATTGCCGCGTGAAGCCTTGCCACCCCATCTGGGGGACATCCACCATTCTGGCCTTTTGGATACTGGCACGGAAGATAGGGTGACCCTCATCCCGGTGCATTGCATTGGAGTGCGATCCGCTCAAATTGGTACGAGGTTGGCGGTTAAATCAAGCCACACGGTTTGCTGCTCACGACGTAATGCGGGGTATTAGCAGTTAGGATGCATTAGACACACCCAATGATCACGGGCCAAAATGTGGCGGTCTCCGGTGGGCTGAATCAGCATGCGGCCGCTCATTTGCCAATACGTGCAACAAGCTTATGATAAGTTGGGAGTCCCAGCCGTGTAACTTGGTGAAATTGTAATTGATGGCCAATTGCGGTCCTTTTATCAGACCCCAGAGTTCGGCTGCATTGTTTGTAGTATGTCCAAGGGGGCCTGCTCCTATAATAAGGATGTGCCCAAAATGGTTGTGGAAGACCACTCCATAACCTGCTGCTCGTGGATTGCCTTTAGAGGCTCCATCGAAATTTAGCTTGACAAAGTCCTCAGGAGGAGGAGGAGGCTACTGTGGATGAGGGTGACGGGATGTAATGGAGGAGGGTGGAAGAAAAGGTCGATTAGCGAGACGAGGGAGTTTAGAGGCGACTAAGTTGCGTTGGACAAGTTAGAAGATCGCGAGTTTCGGATCTTTGCGTCGACATTATTTTGACATTATTACCAAAGGGAGAGAGGTTCACGAAGATCTTTGGTTCCTTTCGCTGGTTTCGAGAGGGATAAAGCAGGAAGAAGTTTCGAATCGATTGAGGAAGAGTGAATGGAAGGCCATCTCTCAGTTCAAGAGTGTTTTGAGGGTTGTCCTAAGCCGGTCGAGAGTGCGCGCAATGAGTCTTGGTCCCGGTCTAAGGCGTGTGAAGCGAGATATTAGAGACAATTCATGGTTTCTTACGCCTCCTGAAATTATCTGATGGAGGGTCCTACAAATCCTCTTTTCAGGAGCTTGTCACAGGTTAGGATGCTTGAATGTGAGACCAAACAAAGGAAGAGAGTTATTTTCGGCCAGTGTTTTAGATTCCAGATTTTTTTCCAGATCTTCGGAGCTGGGAGGGGGGTCTGAGTGAGTTTTAATTTGGTAGGCTTCCTGCGTGCTGAAGGAGCCCTGTGCCCCATATCTCCATCGGAGAATATCTTCCCCTTCGATTTTAGGAATTTTCCGTTTGGATAACTCTACTTTCAAAGGTTCTAGATTGATATGCCCCGGATCATCGTTCCTTTCCACATGCCAGTAATGCCAATTCTTCCGATGTCAGCTACCCTATGTTAGGCACGCAGAGTTGCTTGGTCTTAGGGTGTCACGTTCCCCAATCTCGACTCCCGGAGAGACCATTGTTTCCAGGAATCCTGCCAGAAGAGGGTCATTTCCCCATTACCTAATTAGAATGACCGACAGCGAACAAATAAATTGATCAAACCATACCAAAATTCCAAACGGGAGGGACGCCTGTGTT
The DNA here is from genome assembly GCA_010110895.2 of Picea sitchensis. Taxonomy (NCBI): domain Eukaryota; kingdom Viridiplantae; phylum Streptophyta; class Pinopsida; order Pinales; family Pinaceae; genus Picea; species Picea sitchensis. The sequence continues at coordinate 7,479 of SNQJ01S0260858.1, forward strand.
AATGCCTTCATTAATGCCCCTTCGCGTCATATTGAAGGTGTTATTAATAGGGGTGTACGAGCCCTTCGCGTTAACCTCGCGTGTCTTGGTGGCCGCAGCTTCCACAAATTAGCGTGAGAGCACTAACACCCCATATGGGGGGACATCCACCAATTCTGCTTTGCGGATACACTGCTGGAAGATAGGGTGACCCTCATCTTGGTCTGCATTGCATTGGAGGTCTGATCCACTCCAAGTGGTACCCAGGTTGGCCAGTTCGTCCGCCACCTGGTTTGCCTTTCTCCTGACATGTGCGGGAATGATAACCCGAGTAGGATTCATTAGACCTGCAATGATCACGGGCCCAGTGTGGCAGTCTCCGGTAGGCGAGATCTTTATGCAGCTTAAGCTCCATTACTAATTACGTACAGCAACATATGATAAGTTAGAGGTCCCCGCCGACAAATAACTTGGTGAAATTGTAATTAATAATAGTGGAGTCCTTTTATCATACGAGTTCTGTTGCATTGTTTGTAGTATGTCCAAGGGGGGCCTGCTCCTATAATAAGGATGTTCCCAAAATGGTTGCGGAAGACCACTCCATAGCCAGCAATTTCGGGATTGCCTTTGAGGCTCCGGTCAAAGTTGAGCTTGACAAAGTCCTCCGGTGGAGGGAACCAGAGGAGGGGCTACTTGGATGGGCGAGGCGGGGGAGAGGAGTGTAGGAGGGTGGAGAAAGGTCCGGTGCTTGAGGACGGGGAGTTAGGAGAGGACATTCCAAATCTGCCCTGGACCAAGTCTGAAGATAAAGAGTTTCCAGGATGTTGTGTCGGCATTGTTGCCAACATTGCCGCCACGTGAGAGAGAGGTTTCTGAAAAGTCTTTGGTTCCTTTCCTTCCAAGTTTTCCAAAGGATAAAACCGAAGAAGTTTCGGATCACGATTGAGGAAGAGTAGAATGGAAAGCCATATCTCTCCGGTTCCGCGAAGTGTTTTGAGGAAGGCGTCCCTAAGCGGTCACGAGTGCGCGCAATGAGTGTTGGTCGGGATAAGGCGTGGCAGGCGGTATTTAGGAGGTGATTCATGGTTTCTTCTGCCTCTCCATAAAGTATACAAATAGAGGGCCCTGTGAAATCTCTTTTGAGGAGATTGTACCAGGTTAGGATGCTTGAATGTGATACCAACCAAAGGAAAAGAGTTATTTTAGGCCGGTGTTTTAGATTCTGAATTTTTTTGCGGATCTTCAGTGGGAAGTCGGTGAGTTTTAATTTGGTGAAGCTACGGTATCGAAGAAGGCCCGCTGTACCATTAATGAAGAATAACTTCCCCTTCAATTTTAGAATTTTCCGTTTGGATATCTACTTTCAAGGTTCTAGATTGATATGCCCGGATCCATCGTTCCCTTTCCACATGCAATGGTGTCTGAAGTTTGTTCTTCCGGTAATCCATACTATGTTAGGCGCAGAGTTTCTTGGAATGCGGTCACGTTCAATCATCGACTCCCGAGCGAACCCATTGGTGCCAGAATCTGCCAAAGGGTCATTTCCCATTACCTAATTCCCGAAAGCATCTTGCGTGTTGTCTAATGCAGCAGGCATTATCGAGATCAAGGCGAGTTATCGATCCCAACGGATGAGGCTCTTCTTCACCATACTTGATGCGTATTTCTTCCTCCATAGTTTATGAAACTTCCCTTAGGGTTTTTAGCCCGGCGCCCGCAGTTAGCCTTTGAGAATCTTGTTCATTATAGTCGGATCTCTTAAGACTAGCCCTCCTTGCTCTTTGGGATTACAGAGCTTGTCCCAACTGACAAGCGCAATCTTCTTTTCTTTGGCGAGGCCTTGCGAAGTTCCTTACAATATTTTGATGGAAGTAGAATGAACTTTGGAGCATGGCCTTGAAGAAGATGTAAATCGGGAGGGCTTGAAGGATGGCCTTGAACAGAATGAGACGACTAGGGAGATTTAAGGCTCTAAAGGTACAGGAAGAGAGCCTTTTGGAGAAAGAAGGCCAGGAGGTGTTAGGAATTCCTCGAGGAAGGGTTAATCAATCGAGGAATCTTAGAGATAACTGAATGAAGGGCTTCTGTTGAAACAGGAATATCCAGATGTATGTGGTATTTGGACTTGAGGGAGTGTTAAAAAAGAAGATTAAGGACTTTTCCTTGTTGCATTCCAGTCCTGAGGCTTAGAGATTAGGATCTCCTGAAGGGAGTTGGCTTCTTAGACAGTGGGGCTGCCCATTAAGACAGTGTCGTCCACAAATTGGCTATCTTGAGATGGGAGAGATGTGTCGCAGGGGGTAATCGTGGAAGATTATTTCGGTACATGAATGGATCGGCTGAGGCCTTCGGTCATGATTATGAAGAGGAAAGGGGACAGGAGATCGCTCTGTATAATCCGTCTTGAAGGGGAGAAGGGTCTCGAGGGGGACACCATTGATGAGAAGAGAGAAGAAGGATGAAGAGGTAAGATTAAGGATCTAGGTGACCCAGTTTTGATCAAAACCAAATGCTAGAAGCATAGATCGCATAAACTCCCAGCTAAGCTTGTCAAAATCCTTAGAGAGATCTAATTTGAGGAGCATACCTAGGTCTTCGTTTTCGTGAGTGGATTACTTCATGCGCTAAGTGCAGTGTCTGATTTGTGCGCCATCGACATGACTAGATTTATCACGGAGATATGATTGTGGTAGATCGGCGAGGAGCCTCCAGAGCTATTATTTTTGGTGAGGAGTTCATAGATTCAAATGCAGAGGAAGCGTGGGCCTATCTTATAGACGATGTCTTTTTCCTTCTTTGAGGGACTAAAATTTGGAAAGTTGCATTAAGAGCTTGTAGAACTTTCTAGAGCATAGGTCCCAGATTTCCCCTTCTCTGTGGGATTAGCGACGTGATGAGTGAAAAGAACCGTTGGTGAAGTCGTCTGGTCCAGGAGCTTTACACTTGGGGGGTGTCTTGAAGCGCCTGGTCTACTTCTTCAATTGTGAGCGGTTGGATAAGGGCTGCGTTTTTCTCTTGGGTTACGAGGGCGAGCACATGCCTTGTGATTTTCTGAATAGCTTCATGTCGATCTTGGATGGGTTCTGTAAGGAGGTCTTGAAAGTTCTTGATTAAAGTTTTTTCCATATCAGCATGTGAATGGATGGTTTCTCCTTCATCCGAGATGAGATGCATAATCTTCTTAGAAAGGGCCGCGTTTTTCTCCTGGGTTACGAGGGCGAGCACATGCCTTGTGATTTTCTGAATAGCTTCATGTCGATCTTGGATGGGTTCTGTAAGGAGGTCTTGAAAGTTCTTGATTAAAGTTTTTTCCATATCAGCATGTGAATGGATGGTTTCTCCTTCATCCGAGATGAGATGCATAATCTTCTTAGAATGCATTCTCTGGATAATAGTGCGATGAAAGAACTTGGTGTTGCGCTCCCCTTCCTTGAGCTAGTGAACGCGCGACTTCTGTTTCCATAGGATCTCTTCCTGTTTCTTCCTATCTTCCAGTTGCTGGTTCACTCTCATTTCTTGGTCTTTTAGCTCATCCGTTAGCCCTTGCTCCCTGATTAGTCGTTGAATCTCGCCCATCTGCTCTGTCAATTCTTTTATGGAATCGAAGATGCTGCCAAAGGTATGTTTTTTCCAAAGTTTGAGTGTTTGCTTCAGATTCTTTAGCTTTTGCTGGAATCTGTACATTTTGGAGCCATAGGGGATCTCCGCCTGTCTCCACTAGTCTTGAATATTTGCTTGGAAATCAGGATGATCTAGCCAAAATTGTTCAAACCGAAAGGGTTTTTTCCCAGGTGTGGTCGGGACGTCCACCCAAAGTTGAATGGGCCAGTGATCTAAACCAGAGAAGTTCAGGATGGTGGATTCCATTGCCACCCCGTCCAGCATGAGTGGTTCCGAGACGAGGAAGCGATCCAGTCTGTAGGTAATTTGATGTACCCCCATCCTTCTATTTGTCCAAGTGTAGATACCATTGCTAGCCTCCATATCGATGAGGTGAAGCTCTTCTATTAGGCTGTTGAAGTCATAGGAGTCTCGATCCAACCTCCTCGATCCACCTTTTTTCTCCATCAGGGTGCGTATGATATTAAAATCTTCGCCGACAATCCATCTATTGTGTTGTGTGAGACTGGAGATGTAGTATAGGCTTCGGAGAAAATCTTTCTTCTCCCCTGGGTTAGCCGGGCCATAAACACAGGTCATATGCCTGGGCCGATTTGAGCCAATGAGCCTGTACTCCACTGTGATGGTCCATTTGGTTGCGTAGAAGTTTTCCATCAGCACTACGTTAGTGTTCCATAGGATAGCCAGTCCTCCAGCTATTCCTGTGGCATCTACAGAGGCTACTCCTCCTTGTTTCCAGCAGTAGGGGAGTATCCTGTCCATATCCTCTAAGGTACATTTCGTTTCCTGCAACAAAACAATATCCGGTGTTTCCGCTAAGATCAGTTCCCATAGCATCTTTTGCTTGCTATGACCATTTAGACCTCTAATGTTCCATGAGATAATCTTCATGATGATGGAGGGGGGGGGAGAAGAGGGAAACTGTCTGAGATCAGTTGGATCTTCCCTGAGTTTACCATAAAGTTACCTATCTCTTGTATAAGATTGTTTGTAGATTTCCTCCCCCTTTTCTTTTCCTCTTTCTGAACTTTGCTTGGGTTCTTAGATTGACTGCCTTGGATTCTCAGGGCTTTGCCAGCTCGAGCTATAGATCCTAATGAAGAATTGATAAATACTTTATGTACCTTCCTCAATTGATCCCTAGGTATGGTGTAGAGATTTTGGTG
>SNQJ01S0260859.1:0-12244 GCA_010110895.2 Picea sitchensis
ACTCCTCCATTGTTTTATTATTAATATATTTTTTAATCATCACTTCATGCCAAAGATCAAAAAACATAAGACATCGCCGCAGACGTTTTTCTACCAAGGATTTCCCAAAATAAAAGATATTTTTTAAACCCCACCCACCAAGATTTTCTGGTTTTGCAAGCTTTTTTCAGCTTGCCAAATGCACACCTTCAATTAAAAAAATTCTCGACGACAAGAAACTAAGCATCCTCTTTCTAATACTGTTTAAAAAAATTTTGGGATCTTTTCCATGGAAATCCAATAAACATAAATGCTATCAAGAACAACTTTAACCAGGATCACCCTTCCCCCTAAAGAGAGCCATCTGTGACTCCAACTCAAAAATTTTTTAACAAATTTTTTCTTGAGCCATATCCAATCCAATCCAAAGTAATAGTTTGGTTTCAAAAATAGCCCCAAGTACTTAAAACCTTCTTTAACTAGTTTTATATCATAAGGAAATATCGTTTTTATCAAGTCCAACTCATCTGCTTCCCACCGAGCTTCTAAAAAAACTGACTTCCGAGTGCTAAAGACCATCCGTGTCACTTTACAAAAATCCTCCAAAAACCACCTTAAATACTTCCCACTCATCCAAGTTTCCATTTCCAAACATAATAACATCATCCACAAACATCATGTGTGTAATGAATAATCCTCTAGCAACAGGAATACCTTCAATGTTCTTTACCCCTACCTGTTCATGAATAGCTCTTATTGAACCTTCTATGATAAGGAGAACAAGTAAAGGGAATAAAGGGAATCCTTGCCTTAAAACACTTCAACTCTTAAAGAAACTCGAGGGCTTTCCATTGATCAAAGCAAACAAATTTGCAGATGATACACACCCTAAGATCCATTCGATAGCTTCTAGACTCATACCCACCTATAATAAAAGAAGCCTTAGGAAACCCCAGTCCACTTTGTCATATGCCTTAACCAGTTCAACTCTTAAAGAAACTAGAGGGCTTCCTAATTGATCAAATTCCATCGTTCTATTGTACTTGATACTAGGTCTTCGGAAATGTTGTCATCACCAAAAATTTCAAATATTGTTACTTAGGACTTAGCTTGATTACCTATGTAGAAGGCTCAGAATATCTTGAAATCTCACACAAACTAAACCCCATGCTCATCTCTCCAATGAGTATCGAAATCTACATACAATTTTGTAAAAGAATAATTCATTATTAAAAAAATCTCTAATTGAAAATTTTAAAGATTGTAACTGACAAATCTTCAAGTGTCCAATAATTGAAAACCCTGATTGGGTCTCTAGACCTATCATTGTTAATAAAAAATATAGATTAAAAGAAACATTGATATGGATAAAAATTTCTTGTATTTTCCCTCTAAACATAGCACTAAAAACTAAAAACTCTTATCGCTGATAAACGCTCAAAATTTGATAGTCTATGAGTACCACCAAAATTCTACCCCCGTAATCTTCACCTAAGAAAATGTGATATATCTATGTAAAAACTTCAAATTTGTTTTTCTAGACTCTAGTTTGACCACTAAGATTGGTCTAGACTAATCGAGGCTCAAAACGATTTAAATATCATGAAAGGAACCCTATGATAATCTCCAATGGGTATTCCAAATCCAATTTAATATTTGAATAAATAAAAGATTTCTAGAATTATGATTTTTTTGATAGATTGTAAATCTTAAAAATCTAAAAGAGTCCATTAGAAAACTCTCGGTCTCCAAACCTATAATTTGCAAAAAAAAAGATCAATTTTAGATTTTTTTAAAATAAAAAAAAAAAATATATAAATACAAATAAGAAGGTGCCCATAAAGTCGTCCTAAAAAAATAGAACCAAATCTTGAAAAAATGTCATAGACAAGGCCAAAAATTCGTATGCTTTGATTTCTAAGAATTTCAACCCCATTGTACTCGCTATACCCAGTTCAAAATGTGACCAACACTAAAAAAATCCAAATATTATTATTTATACCTTGGCTTTCTTACCTTTGAATCAGATCTAGAATAGATTGGATCGAACCTCACACAAAAAAAAACCACATACTCTTCTTTGCAATGAGTATGGAGAGCTACTTTTGGACCTTTTGAATGACACAATTTCTAGAAAGTTAAAAATTTCAAGATTGTAAATCTTGAAATTCTTAAAGTTCCCATTTGAATAACTCAATATTGGATATCCATGAGTATCATATACTACTAGAAAATACACATTTTCAAAAAAAATAGAAACCGCTAGAAGTAACACAATCAAGAATCCAAAAGTACCCATCTATTTGTCCTCTAAATATAGCACCAAAAACTGAAAAATATAATCACTTACTAAAGGTTAAAAATCAATACTCTTTGTTTGGCAACAAATTTCACAACCCATAACAGAATTTGATATCATATATATGAAACTGATAAACTATCAAAAGCTTCAAATTTGTTATTTTAGAATTTTCTGATCGCCGGGACTAGAGGCTAATTGAGGCATAAAATAGCTTGAATCTCGCAAAATGTAACCCCGTGATCGCCTCTCCAATGGGTATCCAAACTACATCCAATTTCAAGAAAGATAAAATTGCTAAAAATGCATCTCTTCAAGATTTACAAACTTGAAAATAGGAAAGTGCCCATTTGAAAAATTGAATACCTTTTGTTCCAAAATTGCCATTTTCTACTAAAAAGATAGAGCGTCCGAAGATAGAAACAACTAAAAAACAACAAAGGAAAGAATCTGTGGCGCTCCATCTCGGACTGCAAGCTCCAAAATAACTCCAAATGTTGAAATTTTTTATCGCTTGAAAAGACCAAATTTTGACAATGTCTAATTGCTGCCAAATTTCACCCCCGGATTATGATTTATATTTGGTCCAACAAAATGTTATCAACTCTAAGAACTTGAAATTGTTTATTTTAGACTTTTGTTGGTCGAAGTTTCATAATATCTAAACAAGAACCAAAATAGGTTGGAACCTCACACAAATCGAAACCCATGCTCATCTCTACAATGTGTATACAAATATACTTGCATATTTCGAGATAGTCAAAATTTATTAAATATGAAAGATTGTAAGTCTTTGAAATTTGATAGTGACCATTTGAAAAACTCAATACCCATCATTGACTACTAAAAGAGATCTACTTTGAAAAAATATAAATTAGTGCTCACACAAACATAAGAATATCAAAAGTACCCATAATGAACAAAATCGTAACAACAGGTAAATATAGAAAAGGGCACACAGATAAAAAGGCCACAAAATTTCACCCCTATATTGTACTTGATAATGAGGATGTGAAAATGTGATCAACGACAAAAACTTCAAATATTATTATTTACACACAAATTTGATTGTCCTTGAACGAGGCCCAAAACAACTTGGAACCTCACATAAACAAAACCCCATCCTCATCTTATTGGAATGGTATCCAAATTCTCGAATTGAAAATTTTCAAGATTTGCAATCTTGAGATTCTTAAAGTGCCCATTTTATAACCAAAAGTTGGGTCCCTAAAACTATCCTCTGCCACAAAAAAAGGGATAGAGTTTCAAAAAATAGAAACTTCTGAAAATAGAAGAATCTCAAAGTTCCCATCCCTTTGTCCTCTAAATATAGCACCAAATATTAAAAAACATTATCGCTAAAAGAGGTAAAAAAATGACAGTCTCTTATTGCCACCAAATTTCTCCCCCTTATTGTAATCGATATGAGGTCTAAGAAAATGTGGTCAACTCTAAAATCTTAAATTTGAGTTTGTAGAGTTTTGCTTGACCAAGTTTGACTACATTTGACTCAGGCCCAAAATAGATTGCAGCCTTAGACAAATCAAACCCCGTGGCCATATTTCTAACGACGGGCCAACTATTTTTGAGGAAAACTCTGTGTTACACCATGATAAGTATGATCAGAGGTCAAGAAGTCAGAGATTGGGGAGTCAATCTGAAGGACGATAAGGTCACAGGAAAATGGAGTTACGATATCAAGGTTAAAGGTTTGATACCTTCAAGGGTTATTAGATTCCATCGGTCCACGAGTGATGCATTGGATCACTCAATAACTCAACAAGAGTTGGGAGATTATAAGTATAAAGAAATAAGTATGTGAACTGAATATGATCTAAGTCCTGTACTGGTTTACGAGCCTTTAACATGATGACCTCAGACAAATTCCCAAAGAAATATCCGGATCAACCCAAAGGTAAAGAAAGTCAAGAAGTATTGGACACAAACAAGATGGTTGGAAAACATGTAAACAAAAGATTTAGCAAAATTTTGGAAGCTTGCCAGATTTCTATGGATTCAGTTGTCATGACAAACATGCTTTTCAATTAGGGAATATCCGTGAGAAATATTTACAAAATGATGAGCATTTTACAAGAATGCAGTGAGTACATTTGGGGTAAGATGATCGAATGTTGATGAGTTTACAAGGAAGAAGCAAGACCTTCCTTCCAAGAATAGACTAAAGAAAATATGTATTGGATGGCTCTAAGAAGATAGATATCCTCTGTAACGTCCCCACTTTTAATCCCCAAATTAATAATGTATATCGTCAAAAGAGTGTATGTCCACGTGCCAAGAGACGTAATATGTAAACATTGTATATTGAAAAATAATAAAAATGTACTCTGGCTCTGCTATATACCCACATGGACAAAGACATAGGGGATAAGTATCCAAAGGAGAGGGGCCTAAGGGAATTGTACATGCCTCCTAAACCCAAACCATACAATCACTTTTACTATGAACTGTAAGATAATGACCACCTAATCCTTACTTAAGATTATTGTGTGATTTCATCTTGCTTATCCACCCATCAACGATTCATATCTTCCCCATACCATCATCATCGTCAACACTCTTGGAAAACACTCAACTTCACCAACCTTTCATGCCCCAACGACGATGCGTCCGGCATGAACGTTCTCCATGTCACCGATGAATTACTCCGAAAGAGACATCAACGATTATTGTCCCATCTGGAATTTTTTCTATCGTCAAGCCACTAGTCAAGGGTCTTCCGACTATCTCACCCTCACGCACGTACCTGATATGAAAAAAACATATAAACAAAATGGTTGTGGGGACTTAAGGACTTCTAGTCCCTCCAAGGTCACCCCCGTTTCACTGAATGATCAACAAGAGACACCTATCAACCCATACCTCATTTTGGATGCCATGATGGCATGCCACGTGACATGACATCACCATTCTCCATTCTCTCACTAAACGGGGCCTAGGACAGTTTACAACGAATATTAGCTCTCCCCTATCTGTCGATCAAAAACTCTCGTTTCTTAACAAGACATATTTTAAATATTGTCAAATTCAAGATTCATTTGTTAGGGGAATTCAAATGTATGTTGGATGGAGCCAAACATGATCATAGAGGCAGGTGCAAAAATTTATTGTCCCAAAAGGGTTTTCATATATATTTGGAGGAAAATTTCACATACATGAGGCTTTTTATATTGAAGGGAAACCCTTCCTCCTTCCATGTTTTGCATGTGAAATATATTTTTATTGATTTATTTCTGAGCTATGTAGAAAATACAAAGAATGTTCTAATTTCTTTGATAAAAGGAGAAATCAATATTTCATTCCAATGCCTTTTAAGATTGCTTGTATTTTATTGAAAAGTTCATCGAACTTGGCTAAGATGGTTGGACAATTTGATTATTTCCATATGAAGAATGTTGAAGCACGTATAGGTTTTAATCTAGAAGGCATCTTCATGTCATACATGGTTTCAATTGGTTACAATTATGCTTTTACTAAGGAATAGGAAATCACAGAGGGAGCATATGACAACTAATAAACACACCTCGATATTAAGGTAGTCGCTTTTACTACCATCAAAATTGTTCCTAAAAATGGGAAGCATGTAACCCACTATGATACAAACACATGAGGGATTTAAAATACTGATTAAAAGAGGTTGCCTATCCAAGAGGAAGTCGACCATCCTCAGCACTGACGAAGGGATTGATCCATGACTAGAAATGATGGTGATTATGTCCATCATTCCCGCACATTTCCTCCTCGATTCATAAAAATATTGAATTTGGTGTAGAAGGAAGAGAGAATGATGAAGGATGTGTGTGTGATGGAGATGTATGAGACCCCCTCTTAATCGGTTGGAGATAGCGCATACTATCACACATGTTCCCAACAGGAGAAAGAAAACATGTGAAAGTAAAACTCAGTGCTCTTGGGAGATGGAAGGGAATATAGAAGACATGGAGGTTGGAGATGTTGGATCATATTCACCGGGATCAATACGTATGGTTCAAGCTACACTACATGTAGAGAATTTATCCTAACGATGGCCAACCATTTTGAGGAAGACTTCCGTGGTTACACTTTTCATGATAAGTATGATCAAGAGGTTAATAAGTTGCATATTGGGAGAGTCAATACGAAGGACGAGAAGGTCACAGGAAAATGGAGTTATGATATCATGGTTAAAGGTTTGATACCTTCAAGGTTTATTAGATTCATCAAATGCACGAGTGATGCATTGGATCACCCGATAACCTAACAAGAGTTGGGAGATTATAAGTTAAAGAAATAAATACATGCACTTGAATATGATCTAAGTCCAAGGCTATCATTACGGAGCCTTTGACCATGATGACCCCACAAAGATTCCCTGAAGAAATATATGGATCAAACTCAAATGTAAAGAAAGATGCTAAATTATCGATGGACATAAAAAAGTATGCAGTTGAAAACATAAACAAAAGACTTAGCAAAATTCTTGAAGCTTGTCGATTTCTATGGATCTGTGTGTCATGATCTAACATGTTTTCCTCAATTAGGAATATCCGGTGAGAAATATTTGAAAATGATGAGGATTTTACAAGAATGAAGGAGTACATTTGGGGCAAGATTATCGAATGCTGATGAGTTTACAAGGAAGAAGCAACACCTTCCTTCCAAGAATATACTAAAGAAAATATGTGATGGATGGCTCGTTAAGATAGATATCCTCTATAACATCCCCAATTTTAATCCCCAAATTATTAATGTATATCGTGAAAAGGGTGTATGTCCATGTGCCAAGAAAAGTAATATGTAAATATTGTATATTGGAAATAATAATTAAAATTTATCAGCTCTGCTATATACCTACATGGACAAAGAAATAGGCCAAGTATCCACAAGAGAAGGTCCAAGGGGGAATTATACTTGCCTCTTAAACCTAAACCATACAATTACTTTTACTATGAACTCTAAGATAATGACCCCCTAATCCTTACTTAAGATTATGGGTGATTTCATCTTGCTTATCCATCGATCAATGGCTCAGATCTTCCCCATACCATCGTCATCGCTGACACTCTTAGCAAAGACTGGACTTCAACACCCTTTCATTCCTCGATGACGATGCGTTTGGCATGAACGTTCCAGATGTCATCCATGAATTACTTCCGAGAGATCAATGGTTACTGTCCCATCTGATTTTTTTCATCTCACTACCGAGACTGAATGATCTCAATCTCTTCATGTAACGCAGAGATATGAAACGTATAAATAAAATGGTCAGGACTTAAGGACTTCTATCTCCATGATCATCCCTCTCGCTTCACTTAATGATCAACAAGAGACACCTATCAACCCATACGTCATTTTTGGACGCCATGATGGCATGCAACGTGACATGAAATCACCATTCTCCATTCTCTCACTTAACAGGGCCTAGAACCCATAAATCTAAGATTAGTTCTCCCCTATCCGTCGATCAAAATCTTTGGTTTCTTAACAAGAGATATTTCAAATTTTTCAAATTCAAGATTCATTTGTTAGGGGAATTCAAATGTATGTTGGATGGAGTGAGACATGATCATAGAGGCAGGGGCAAAATTTATTTGAGGAAAAGGTTTATATATAATGACGAAAAGTTCACATACATGAAGCTTTCCATTATTGAAGGGAAACCCTTCCTCCTTCCCCGCTTGTATGTGACATATATTTTTTATTTTATCTATTTTGACCCATGCAGACAATACAAAGAGTGTCTCTACTCTTTGGATAAAGGAGAAAGCAATATTTCATCCCATGCCTTTTAAGATTGCTCGTATTTTAGTGAAAAGTTCATCGAACATGGCTAAGCTCATTAGATAATTTGATTATTTCCATATGAAGGATATTGAAGCACGTATAGGTTTTGATATAGAAGGCACCTTAACGGCTCACATGGTTTCAATCGTTTACAATTATGTTTTTACTAAGAAATAGGAAATCACAGAGGGAGCATATGACAACGAAGAAACAGACCTCGGTACAAGGGTGGTTGCTATGACCACCAAAACTGTTCCTAAAAGAGGAAGCAGGTCACCCACTTTGATACAAACACATGAGGGACTTTAAATACTGACGAAAAGACGTTAGCTATCCAAGAGGAAGTCAACCAGCCTCAGCACAAATGGAGAGGTTGATCCACGACTAGAAATGATGGCGATTATGTCCATCATTCCCACAATATTTCCTCTTCAAGTCATAAAAAATATTGAAGTTGGTGTAGAAGGAAGAGAGAATAATGAAGGATGTGTGGGTGATGGAGACGTATGAGACCCCCCTCTTAATCTACCAGATAGCGATAATGATCACACATGTTCCTAACAAGGAAAAGAAAATGTGAAAGGAAAAACTCAATGCTCTGGGAGATGGAAGTGAATATAGAAGACATGGAGGTTGATGATGTTGATCAAGTGCCAGCCAGGGGATCAATACAGATGGTTCAAGCTACACTAATTGTAGAGGAATTATCCCACGATGGGCCAACTATTTTTGAGGAAGACTCTCTGTTACACCATGATAAGTATGATCAAGAGGTCAAAAAGTTGCAGATTGGGAGAGTTAATACGAAGGACGATAAGGTCACAGGAAATGGAGTTATGATATCAAGGTTAAAGGTTTGATACATTCAAGGGTTATTAGATTCCATCAATCCACGAGTGATGCATTGGATCGCTCGATAACTGAACAAGAGTTGAGAGATTATAAGTTAAAGAAATAAATACGAGCATTTGAATATGATCTAAGTCCAAGGCCATTGTTTACAGAGCCTTTGAACATGATGACCCCAAACAAATCAAGAAATAATATATGGATCAAACTCAAATGTAAAGAAAGTTGCTAAATTATTGATGGACATAAAAAGTATGCAGTTGAAAACATAAACAAAAGACTTAGCAAAAATTTTGGAAGCTTGTCAGATTTCCATGGATTCAGGTGTCATGACAAACATGCTTTTCTCAACTAGGGAATATCTGTAGAAATATTTAGAAAATGATGAGCATTTTTCCAAGAATGCAGTGTGTACATTTGGGGTAAGATTATCGAATGTTGATGAGTTTATAAGGAAGAAGCAACACCTTCCCTCCAAGAATAGACTAAAGAAAAATATGTGTTGGATGGATCGGGAAGATAGATATCCTCTCTAATCCATTCCCATTTTAATCCCCAAATTAATAATACATCGAAAAAGGGTGTATGTCCATGTGCCAAGCGACGCATTACAAACATTGTATATGAAGTAATAAATAAAAATGTATATTGGTTATATACCTACATGGACAAAGACAGAGGGGATAAGTATCCACAGGAGAAGGGGTCCAAGGGTTCATAATTCCTCTTTAAACCCAATCCATACAATTACTTTTACTATGAACTCTAAGATAATGACCCCCCTAATTTCACTTAAGATTATTGGGTAATTTCATCTCGCTTATCCACCAATCAACAACTCAGATCTTCCCCATACCATCATCATCGTTGACACTCTTGGCCAAGGCTGGACTTCAACAAACTTTCATTCCTCGATGACGATGCATCTGGAATGAACGTTCCAGATGTCACCGGTGAATTACTTCTGAGAGATCAACTGTTATTGTCCCATCTGAATTTTTTTATCGTTTTCACTAGTCGAGGTCTTCCAACGATCTCACCCTTTGTCATACCGACCCAGATATGAACACGTATAAATAAAATGGTTGTGTGGACTTAAGGACTTCTAGTACCTCCATGATCATCCCCGTTTCACTAAATGATCAACAAGAGACACCTATAAACCCATACGCCATTTTGGACGCCATGATGGAATGCCACGTGACATGACATCACCGCTCTCCATTCTCTCACTCTTAATGGCCTATAGGAAAATTTAAAAAGAAGATTAGCTCTCCACTATCCATCGATCAAAACTCCGGTTTCTTTTCCAAGACCTTTGTCATCGACATTTCTCTATTCGTCGTCGAAGTTTCTTTTCCCATGAGCATTCATTTACTCGATCAACTCGGGTTCGATGATGATATCTATTATCAAAACCTCTCTAGATATGACGGATCTACAACCTTTGGAATCAACAACTTATATCTTCTAGGTGCCTATAACATGCACGACGATTAATGTCCTTCTTCAAACTTTTGTTCATGGACCTAGGGGGTCCAAAACAGAACTACGTTCAAGATATTATCTCTCCTAATTGTCAGAAAAAGACCAGATTCTGTGAATGAGTAGTGGGAATGCTAATGGCCCCATTGACCATGTTATCATCGGTACTTCCTTGAGCTTTCCACTCGATCATCAACTTATATTTCCTGATGATGATTCATCTTGCATCAACGATTCAAACCTCACCAAGGTTTCCTTGGACAGATCGACGACTCTCGTTACACCGTGCCCACTTCATAGATCAACGGTCAATATTTGTCGTCCTCTAGATCCGAGAATAAAGAATATGATCGATCCCATAAGGATTTCTAGGCCTCCCGTGACCACCCATATCTCGTCAACCATTCGATAGGTGACACCTCTGACCCCAGGGACATGTTGGCTGCCACGATGGTGCTTCTATGTCAACATGACATCCTTATGACGTTACTGACCCTTTTTGTATTCTCAGGAGGGGTCCATGACAATGTACGAATAATATTTCATCTTGCCAAAAAAATGATCGACAATTCTCGTTTATCCCCTAGTCTTTGTCGTCGTGGACACTACCTGTTTCTCGACACTCACGGGAAGTCTCGTCCTCAATTAATATGATGGCGAATTATATCCCCTTGACCAATCAATGGTCGAAACTTGGTGATATCATAGACATGATGGCTGTGATGCTGGAATACCATCTCGTTAGGACATCATCATTCTCTTTCCTCACTTGAACATAATCTATGGTGATCTACGACTGGGTTTCCATCTAGCCTCTACACCGATCAACAATTATCTATATTTTCATAAGTCCCAACATTTGGTCTTTTTCGAGGACGATTCTTCTCTCGATGAAGGGATGAGATTTATTCACCCGACCAGATCAACAACCAAGATCATCCTCGTCTCAACCGCATGGATTTATATAGGTTATCAGTCCGAATTTGGACTAAACCAAATCCAAAATTCTACCAAGTATTCACGAGGGTTTCACCAAGATTTCGATCCCCCCTTTCGCAGCAAGCACTAAGCCTACTACTTGGCACAGGGCGAGGAACTGAATCCCGTAGCTATTTGCATCAAATAGAGGGAAAATAACACAAAGGTCTATCGGCCTCCTCTGGACTTCATCTAACCATTATTGTAAAATTCCATTCCTCTCAGACGTTATTGTTCATTGCTTAATTTATATGCAAGATTCCCTTTCACCGACCTCTCATTATGAAGTATTCCTATCATTCGAGATGCTTACAGGGTTTTCCTGTTCATATGTGCAACACACATGCAATTTGATCCTTTTCTCAGTCATCTAAGTACAAAGTCTTTTCGATGGAACAATGTTGAGCCCATTAATCTAACATAGACATTTAAAACAGAAATAGAGGTACCCAATCAATCATATTAATTAATTTACATAGTGTGTAAGGTATACTTATCTATTACATGTTGCAACCAATAAACTGCCTGTGGGTGTATGCCTTTCCACCCAAAGATAGTCTATGTGTTCTTTATCACTTTGACAGCAGGCCACCCCCGTGCCAATCCATGGTATCACCAAGGAATTCTCTGCACTCACTCCCTACATTTTCTGGTAGCATTGTTTTTCTTTAGGTATTTCTCTTCGACCCATAATCCAAGTTCATCTACTCCAAACAATTAGAATGCCCTGCTATCTCCGTGTGCATCATTTATTGGGAAGGTTCTTGACCTATCCTCTTTCTTCTATCAGAAGGAACCCATGGGGTCAATCTCGGGCTGTAGGAAATGATACTATTTGGTACTTTTGGATGATAGTTTATGCTTCCTTAGCCA
>SNQJ01S0260860.1:0-12244 GCA_010110895.2 Picea sitchensis
AGCTACAACTTGTTTGAGAGCACCAACTCTCTAGTTTCTCTAGCACCCACTAGAAGGAAGCACCAACTCCCTGAATATTCCAACACCAACTGGATGGAAGCACCAACTTCCTGAATGTTCCAGCACCAACTAGATGGAAACCCCAACTTCCAGTTACACAGGCTCCAACCTGTATAACATAGAACACCTTTTCTCCCTAGCACCACCCTGCCACCCTGGTTTCTCTGGCTGCAACGAGATGGAAGCTACAACTCCCTGTGTTCAAGCACCCACTTGAACCTCTGAGGACAACACTCCTCCCGAGCACCTCCCTACCTCCCTAGAATATCAAATAATGAGTACACAAACAAATACACAGATAAATCAATTCTTACCAATCTTTCTCTGTATCTGATCTTCAACAAACTATTCTGCAATTCTTCTCTTCTTCTGTTTGTTTAGCAGGTCTACTCTGCATCAAATTTTTCTGTCATTCTTCTCTGCTTCTGCTCTGTTTGTCATTCTGCTTTGCTTATGCTCTGTCTGTCATTCTTCTCTGCTTCTGCTCTGCGTTTCATGTCCCTCTACACATTTTCTCAATTTCATGGTATGCCACTGCTCCTTTTCTTTTTCTTACTGTTTATGCATTTTCACTTCAGAACAACCAACCGCATTCGGTCTTTCTCATTTTCTTTTATAAACACTACCTTGACGTTTCCACTTCGACTTCCATTAGGCAAACCAAGGACACATGTCTTAGCATTTGAAAACCATAACTGGTTCGCAATCAAGAATCTGTTTTGTTTAGCAGATTCGTAACTGATGAGTTACCTGTGTGTGAAGAAAACCGTAACCCTTAGATCTCATTCAATTCTTATCCGCGCTGTAGGATGACTTTCTATAAATCTTTCCTTTAAATCAGGTTTAGACATTTCGACATTCCTTTTCCCAAGTTTCTCGACACTTTTACATCGCGATCTCCGAAACTACGAAATGGAGCTTATCTGGAATGACACCTTATCTTCCCATGACCAAGAGTTGTGACCAAGGTTTTATGTCAAAGGCGCTTTCACGATTTCGCATATGACAAAATCGTAATGCCTGATGTTCAAAATTCTTGTCAATACTAAAACCCGATCTCTGACATTCCGTAATGAAACCAAATCAATGATCCAGATTATTTCTAGATCTGACGGTCCATATTAAGTCGGGAATTCACTCATCGTGAAATCGGAATTCCCGTTGCATTGTGTTCTTTTCCTTTTGAATTCGCGATCCCCGAAACTCCGACATAGGCTATGATCAACGGTCCATATCTCATTCTCGATTCAATGGCTGCGATTGAATCGCAATATCGCATATCGTGAAATTGGGGTTTTCGTTGCATTGTGTTCTTTGCATTTTGAAATCGTGATCCCTGAAACTCCGACACAGGCTGTGATCAACGGTCCAGATCTCATTCTCGATTCAATGGATGCGATTGAATCGGGATATCGCATATCGCGAAATCGAGGTTTTTGTTGCATTGTGTTCTTTGCATTTTGAAATCGCGATCCCCGAAACTCCGACACAGGCTGTGATCAACGGTCCATATCACTTCTTATCTTAACGGCTGCGATTAAATCGCGAAATCGCATATCACGATTTTGGGGTTCTTGATGTCATGTGATTTTGGAATTTCAAAGTCCCGATCCTCGATACTCCAATGAAGCCTCCTGTCGAGCTTCTCCCGGTGGCGCCCGATCGCTGCCACGTGTCCTTCCAAATGGACGGTCTCGATTATGTCAGGATTTCGAGACTTTCAATGTCCCGGTTCTCACGACCTTGAGAACTCCGATCTCCCGATGGCTGATATCCCAATGGCAACTCCTCATGTCGGGACTTCTCTTCTTGCTCCCGAGGCTTATGTCCCTCACAGCTTCTGCAGATCTGATGGATGTCGACGACCTTGCACCAAATCTAACAGCTCTCATTCTTTCGAGAAATTTGAATGGGATACAACGGTCACTGACTCTTCTCCTCTCGATTATTGTTGCACTACTATTCATTGTTGTTGTACTCAAGCCATCACTACAACCAAAACTGTACTTTCCATCAATGACAACCATTCACTGATTCTCTATCTGTTGCCAACATGCATTCGTTGTCTGTTGCCAACACGCATTCGTTGTCTGTGCAATATTTGCCAACATCCATATCAACCCCAACATGCAGCGCATGGAAAAAATTGTGGGGCAGCCACCCCTGAAAGACTTGAGCCATATCTAACTTGTGTTGACAAGGATACCATCAGGGGCATTACACAGGTTGTAGGTGAGCATCAACCATGAACATTCTCGTGCATGTAACACTTAATCTAATTAAAGCATGCAACAAAGGAACAAGATGAATTGAAAGTAGGCTACAAGAAGGCCAAATCTGAGACCGAGCAGGAATGGGAGGGCCTAAAGGATTGGAGTAGAAACTGACAGAAACTTATGAGAAGATTCCACAGGCCGTGCAGAATGAGGAAGTTGCAACCATGGAAAATATTGATCGAATTGCGCAAGCAATTTATCAATATCAAAAGGAGATAGAGAGTCTCCGAGAGTAGCTCATACCCACCACTCCACTAGCAGTGAAGGAGAAAAGGAAGTAGGAAGCAACAACGCAGCTGCAGGAGATAGAGAAGCAAGTTAGCACAATAGTTGAATTGTTCGATAAAGTAGAGCAACTTTGGAAAATGTTGGAGGAGGATCCATAGGTCCAATGCTGGGACAAGGAAGAGGAAAGGATCAATGCAGTGATCCAAGAGCTCAAGCAGAGGCAGAAGACCATACCAATCCCAAAATGAGTCAAAGGGATGCAAGATATTAAGAAGATGTAGGTAGAAATTATCACTGCGCAAACGCAGAAACAAGAGTGTTAGGCTCAAATAGATCCATTGCAGGAACGAGTAGTTGAAGTACTCGCACATGCAGAGGGAGGTAAAAAAAAGATAACACAGACCTAGGAAGAATGTGCACAATTGCTAAGCAATGAAGTGGCATTCCAGGTAGTGGACACCATAAGGGAGAAGACCATGCAGGCACTGACAAAAGAAACAGAGATCAATAAAAAGTTCCATATGATCACCAAGGATATCGAGGAAGATCAGAAGGATTAGGTGACTTGGGAAGAGTCACATGTTAGTGTTGGGGGCTTGTTGGCACCAGGCCGAAGTGGATCAAAGAATGAAGGGTGAAGTCGAAAGAAGGATGATCGTGGGTAAATAAAGCGTGCAAAAACTGAAGTAATAGCTGGAGGAAGAAAAACACGCATGCATGCAAGAAAGTGTGCACAAGGAAAGTGACAGCTGGAGGAAGAACATCACATGCACATGGGAGGAAGACCTAATGTCGGTAGGGTTAGGGTTTTGGTAATACATTTTAAATGGCTGAAGATCCTGATATATATAAATATAGATATGTAGGTATCATATCGGTTTAGTTGATCATTCCCTTATTAGTTTGTTGTTTTGTATTAGAGATGTACGAGTTGATGCGTTATGTAATAGTGTTATGAACTATTTTGTAAGTTGTTGAGCTAGAACATAGGAGAGAAGGAAGATATGAGGATTATATCACAGGCTATGGAGCCTAGTGCAATCTATTTCGCCTCATAAAGATCTTACCCATCTAAGGAGAATTGTAAGCGCGCGACGCCAGAGATGCAGAGCTACCATAATAAAAGAGCCAAGAGCCATATCTTTGTGGACGTAGCCCAGGAGGGGGTGAACCACGATAATATCTGTCTAATGTGATGAATGCATGCATATATTTGTCTTATTTCAACAGTTAGTTGTTATGCTTAATGAAAGAGTTAATATATTTCTATGAACTATGATTGTGTTGTTAAGGAAATAAACCGCAGAAGATAAATGCATGACCGCAAATAATAGTAGATTGAAATCACAATTCATAGTAGATGGATCTGAGTAACAACCCCCTATCTCACACTCAATCCTAGGCTGTAAAAACCTGAGTCTTACAGCCACCCATTTAAAGTTATCTCGAGTGAGTTTGCGCAATGCATTTTGTGTACTATGTTGCCTTCTAGTTTACCAGGAGGGCCGATAGTTTTAGAGGCTTTCTTGGAAACCCGAAAGACATGAACCCTGGGTCAATAAATCAGATGGTCAGGAAAGAAGAATAAGTAACCAACAATATGTTTCTTATCTTTCTTAGCACATGGTTACATTGTAAAAGTTCTTACACTTGAATAAAGAGTTTCATTTCTTTTTAGGTAGAGTAGGATAATAAATTAAAGTTGCATGTTGTTAGTTTAGCTTAAAGTCTAATGCAACCTCATTTTACGTTTCATTTTTAATAAAAGAACTATGAGATACATGTTCCTATGAATTGATCTCATTGATTTCATCAATTTTTGATATATATATATTCTAATAAACAATTTTAGATATTTCTGCAAGTGTTCATCTAGCCACAGTGGACAACTCCAAGGAGACAAAAAGGGAAGTATTTTACTTCAGAAGAAGATGTTTCTATATCTAAACTATGTTGTTTGCTTAAGCATCAATTGGATAATGACTTTTTATTATGCTTAGGAAATTGACTTCTTTAAATTAGCCATGTTTACAAGATTTCTATCGTCCTTTCTCTCAAGGAATATTTAATGGAAGTTGCTCATAACCTCCACCACTAGAGGATATAAGGAAGTGACACCTTGTCTTATCAAACCTAGAGGTTGTTGGAAAAGTTAAGCAACTGAGGGGGGGGGTTGAATCAGTTGTATACACAGTTATCACTTTTATTTCTTTAATATAGATTACTTCTTTAATGCAGCTTAAAACCTAATAAATATCTTGTCTCAGTGATAATGAATCAGTAACCATCAATCACATGAAATGGACAGAGACACAAAATATTTATGAGGAAACCCATAAAGGGAAAAACCTCTTCTTCTTGTGGATGTAAATAAAGAAAGCTACTTCAGTTACATCAAATTTTTTCTGAGCAACTACTCAGATGAGGCTACTACCTCTTTATCTTCAGCACCTACTGAAAGACAACTTCTATTGCCTAAATGCAAGCTTCAACTTGCAATGAGACTGTTAGTATCTCTAGCTCCTCCCTTCCTTCCTTTAGTACTGGCTTCAACCTAAAGTTATGGATGTTGGTAATATTTGGATGCAGGAATAGATTAGTTGGTAAGTGGATTCCATAGAATTCCCTTTCATAGCAGATCAGAACCCATCTTTTATATCACATATGGTCCAACAGAAATATGCCCAAGTGAGAGTAATCATTTCCCGAAATCATAGAATCGAACGACCCATACGATCTCAATCTCCAATACCAAGATTCGATCCCATGCACTGTGTAAAATATATCTAAAATTGATGCAGACCACATCCAACAAGGAAACTCTGTCTAGAAGTTATTCGACCCAACAACTAAGTGTTTTCAATTTGGGTAGAAATCAGACCTCTTTCTTCTACAATTCATCCTCAAGAAAGGTTATTAACTGCTCAGAAAGAAGCTCAGCTCATGAGGAGTACTTGCCCAACATACAAAAATTTCGCCCAGGGTAAATAACTTTCCCAACATTTAATAATTTATGTCCACAACAAGTAGCTCAACCACAAGGATGTTCTTGTTGCCCAGGTAAGAGGAAACTTGGGTTCTTAGCAATACAGTACAATTTTCCTTCCACCTCGTTTATGCCCAAATCGTAGAATTGAGGGTAGTTATAGAATCCACAAATTTCCAATGAGAAACTTGACCTCTCCTTACAAACTCATCCCACAAGACATATATGTGCTTGTTGTTGGGGGGGACTCTCCAGAATTCATTCGATTCAAACTCCAATGGGGAAATCTTATCCTCACTATACTACATTGATAAGTAATCATTCCCTCAATAACAAATTGAATCCCTCTTCAAATTGTTAATCGATAGAGAGTTTTAGTTCTTTTACTCTACGTTCATCTGTCTCTTACCAAGATCAAAAATTTCATCAAGAAGTTTTTATGTTAGTTACTGTAACTGAAAACTTTAACATTTTTCTTACTTATCATAAAATTCTAACTCCTCTTAACTTTTATTCAAAGATTCTTAACTGGAAAACTTCCTTAATATATGAGCTTTGGTGATATAACTTATAATGCACTTTTCCTTGCATTTTTAACTAAGCCTTTGACCACCTGTTCATTGGGTTAATTGAGTTGCTAGTCCAATAACAATTTCAACTAATGCTAATCAAAATCTTACTCATAAATGAAATAATGAGAAGTTTGACATCAATGACGATAATTCCCATTCACTCTATGCAATCTGGTCAACAAACTCCCCCTTTGACATTGATGGAAAACTTAAACCTGTTCTCCCCCTTTTGTCATCGATGGAAAAGGATTAATCATACTCCCCCTGTTAGAAATACCAAGAAATACCAAGAAAATATTGTTGGAATTACTAATACAACTGAGAGGGGGGGGGTGAATCAGTTGTTACTGTGCTTAAACAATTTTATACCTATTAAAATATTATTAACCTTCTCCAAGTGATCATCAAGATTATATAAGACATGAAAAACAAAAATAACAAACATCAATCCCACATATGATATAAAAAAAGACATATATTCATGAGGAAACCCATAAAGGGAGAAAACCTCTTATTGTTTGAATGATAGGCAGTCTTTTAAGTTCTGTACATCATCTTTATTTGAGCACCCACTCAAAATGAGGCTACAACCTCTTCTTTAACACGCTGCAACTTGCTGAGAGCACCAAATCTCTGATTTCTCTAGCACCCAGTAGAAGGAAGCACCAACTCCTTGAGTGTTCCAACACTAACTGGATGGAAGCACCGACTTCTAGTCACACAAGAACCAACTTGTATAATAGAGAACAATGGTTCTCCCTTGCACTACCCTACCACCTTGGTTTTTTTGGCTGCAACTAGATGGAAGCTACAACTCCTTGTGTTCAATAACCCACTTGAAACTCTGAGGACAATAGTCCTCACTAGCACAACCCTACCACCCTCAAATATAAATCTTTACTTGAATAAGACCTTACAACAATATATACATTTCAATGCTTACCACTTCTTCTTTGTTCTGCAATTCTTCTCTGCTTCTGTCTGTTCATGCTTGGATCCACTTGTTGTCTCTCTCCATATGCTCTTCCTTTGTTCTTCTCATGCTCTTAGGTTCTCATACAGTTTTATGTTTTTACCATTTATGCTCTGTCTAGCTTATGTTCTTCATCTCTGCATCTTTTCTTCTTTGTTCCCGATGTCTACTTGATCACATACAGTTCAACTTATTTTACCGAGAAATAACAACCTTCCTCTGTCACGAATTTTTTCTTTTATTCCCACTCTCATAATCTGTTACACTCCACATCTCGAATGCTCAAGTCAAGAATCTAAAAAATGCTCAGGAATCATGATTCCAACGCTCAGGAACAATGATTCAACGGCTCAAGAACAATGATTCCAATGTCCCAGAACAATGATTCAGTTAGTGTAATTGAATCGTAACTGATCAAGAAATAACGAGATGAAACAACAACCCTATTCATCATCAGTGGCCGTTATCCAAAGATTCTTTGGCTTCTCTCATAGTTACAACCAATCATTTTTGGCTTCTTTGGCTCCTAATCCCCTTCCTTCACATGACCATCGGTGATGACCATATGCCTAACCAAGAGGTGCTTCGTGACTCGTGAATTCAAGAATATTGGTATGAGACATCTCGATTCTCCCAACTTCCTATCTCTGAAGTGGAGCTTAGGGACACTAGCTCCTTCCTCTATTATCTCTCCACATGACCGTTGGCTGTGAATTGGGGACAAGTACTTCGGGACCTCACGTTTCGCATCTTTGGATGTGAGCGAACCCTAACTCTCCCGACTTCTGAACTCATGACTAGCGAGCACTAGCTCCATTCGCGAAATGACCTTGGGCGATGATCTCATGTGACCATGCGATTGCATGGGCATCCAAAGGTGGTTTGAAATCAAACCATATTTCACCCAGCAATTTACCTCGAGCCTCCACATTTTCTTTCTCCAAAACCATGGTTTCGATTGCGGCCCGCCCTTAATTTATTAAATTTCGTGCACCTTCAATCCTCACAATGCGATGGGACCGTTGATCTCAGGATCTTGACGATGATCCTGAACTGATGGTTCAGATCTATCCTTTCACGATCTGCGGATTAGATATAACTTCCCTAAATCAATGACTGTGATTTATTTCGTGATCCGGGCCTTGGGAGTTTCAAATCTCAAACCTTATTTCCTCCATACGCCAAGATTCCAGAGTCGATGATCTGTGGACACGTATCCTTCACAATTGACGACTCTTCCTCCACTTCAGGAATTTGACCTTTCAACCAGATCAATTGTTTTGTATCCCCTTTATCAATCAACGGTTGATATCTCCTTCGGATTTGTGGACTTCTAAAATCTCAAATCTCAAACTGACGCTCTGGATCAGACGACCCAGATTCACTTTGGATGATCTAATGCTTGAGATATTCTTCAGATGATCTGACGACTGAGATCTACATTGGATGATCCAGCGGTCAAGAATTTATTTTGGCTCTCAAGATCTTTGGGCTTCGTGTATTTCAGTTCTCAACTTGAAATTCTTGAAGTGAGATTTTTCCGAAGCGTAACCTCCTCATAACTTTTGACATGAACCAAATGTTGTTCTTCGATCATGTTCTTAGATCGATGGCTCGATCTATCTTTGGTGATGCTCTTCTATCTTATCATGTCCTTCCACTTAGAATGATCCAATGATTGTCGTATATTAGCATAATTGAGATCTCATATCTCTTAGTTTATCTTGATCACGTTTATGTACTGCACTTTCCCTTCTGAGATTTGATCTCTGCATACTGTTCTCTTCTCCTCCTGAGCTTATGCTTTTCATGTTTACCACCGTTGTTGTTGTTCTTGCCATCAATGAAAAGCACACTCTTCTTGTAAAACATGCCAACAATCTCCCCCTTTGGCATTGATGACAACTTTGAAAGGCTACACTATTATGCTTAGACCTCCAATTGTAGCATTCAGACCACACCTTTTCTCCCCCTTTGAAATCAATGTCAAAGAAAACTGAGAGTGACTATATTCTCCCCCGGAACAGAGATACAATAATCACTCTCCCCTTGATCAAATATACTACGAGCACTCTCCCCTTGATTATATATGCTATTTTAACTTTATAATAGGGTCATGCCCAAATTCTGGCATAGATACTCAAATTGAGATTTTGCAAGCGATTTAGTGAAGATATCAGCTATCTGCTCTGTGCAAGGAATATAATTCAGCTGAACAACTCTGTTTGTAACCTGCTCTTTGAGAAAATGATATTTTAATTGTATATGCTTAGTCTTTGCATGTAGAATAGGGTTCTTGGAGACACTAATGGCACTAGTGTTATCATAGTTAAGTGGAATTGGATCAGTATAAGTTACCTTCAAATATGCAAGAGTTTGTATCATCCATAAGATCTAAGTGCAACAATGTACTCTGCCTCTGTAGTTGATAATGAAATAGATCACTGCTTCTTACTAATCCATGCTACTAATGAATCACCTAAGAAGAATTCACCTCCACTGGTGCTCTTTCTCTCATCCAAACAATTTTCCCAATCAACATCTGAATATGTATTTAATTTAAAATTATGATTTCTAGGATACCAGAGACCATAAGTCATTGTAGCCTTCAAATATTTGAATATCCTTTTGACAATTGCTAAATGAATTTGTTTAGGAGAATACTGATAACGAACTACCATTCCAACATCTTGCATTATATCAGGACGGGATTTTGTGATGTACATAAGACTGCCTATCAATGATCGATATGCTCTTTGATCAACATCATGTGAAATATCATCTTTACTAAGCTTGCAACCAACCACCATACGTGTTCTCACAGGTGTAGAATCTTCCATCTGAAACCTCTTTAACATCTCTTTCAAATACTTTTCTTGAGAGATAAATATCCCTACAGAACTCTGATTGATTCGTAAACCAAGAAAATATGGCAATTCTCATATCATGGACATCTCAAACTCAATATGCATTGAATTAGAAAACCATTGAACTGAAGGGTCATTAGTGCATCCAAAAATAATGTCATCTACATAAACCAAAACAACTAATAAATCATCACCTTCAGACTTAATGTATAGATTACTGTCAACAATACCTTTCTTAAACCCTTTGTCCTGTAGAAATTTGTCCAGTCTATAATACCAGGCTCACGGTGCCTGTTTCAGTCCATATACTTCCTTTTTCAACTTACATACATAGTTAGGATTATCTGTCAGTGAAAATCCTTCAGGTTGCTCCACACATACATCTTCTAATAGATCTCCATTAAGAAATGTTGACTTAACATCCATCTGATAAACTTTAAAGTTCTTATGACATGCATAGGAAAGAAACATTATGATGGCTTCCAATCTTGTGACTGGTGCAAAGGTTTCATCAAAATCCCGTCCTTCAACTTGTGCATACCCCTTACACACCAATCTATATTTATTCCTAAAAATTTGTCCCTTTTCATTCATTTTGTTCTTAAACACCCATTTGGATCCAATTACATTATTATCTGCAAGTCTAGGAACATGCTCCCAAGTATTGTTCTTCTCAATCTGATCCAGTTCCTCATTCATTGATTTTAACCAATTTACATATTTACTAGCTTCATTAAATTTCTTGGGTTCCACCATGGATATGAAGGCTATATGTGATTGCTCAGTGTCTTTGATTATCCTTCTCCTAGTTTGTAGACCTTTGTCTTTTTCACCAATTATCTGACTTGCAGGATGATTCTTTTGAGTAATTTTGGAGGGAGGATTTGATGTTGTCTGTTGATTTGAGTCTGCCTGAGTATTTGTATCTTCATTTGACTCAGATTCTTCTCTTTCTGATTCTTGGACCTATTCATCTTCAACTTGAACTATATCCTTTGTTGTTGATTCAACACTACTTACATCTCGTACCAATATTTCTTCATCAAATTTTATGTCAATACAATAAACCAATTTATGCACCCTCTTATTATAGAATATGTATCCTTTATTGTTTATAGCATACCCTAAGAAGATACCTTCATCATCCATGTCATCATATTTGCCAATATTTTCATCATTGTTCTTGATATAGCACTTACTCCCAAAGAATTTAAAATGCTTTATTGAAGAAGGTCTTCCAAACCATAGTTAATAAGGAGTCTAGTCACTTTGTGGCATGAGATGAGCTTTGTTAAGAATATGTACAGTTGTATGAATTTCTTCTACCCAATATGTCTGAGCAATATTCCTTTCATTCATCATTGATCTTTCTGTCTGCTGAACTGATCTATTTTGTCTCTCAACTACTCCATTTTGTTGTGGAGTGCTTGGAATAGTATACTCTCTTTTGATCCAATGTTTATCAAAAAAATATTTGAAGTCCCTTGAACTAAACTCACCTACTCTATCAGACCTTACTGCCTTCAATATTTTTCCTGTTTGATTCTCAGTTAGAGCCTTAAACACTTTGAATTTTTCAAATGATTTAGATTTTTCTTTCAGAAAAGCAACCAATGTAAGTCTTGAATAATCATCAATAATCAACATGAAGTAATTTTATTTTCCTATACCTTCCTTCCTTGATGGTCCACATAAATCCATATGTACTAACTGAAGAGGTTTCTCTGTTGATGCAAAGTTATTAGATTTAAACTGTGTCCTCGTAAGCTTTCCTATTTGGCAAGGTTTGCATACGGATTTGATATTTTTGGAAGATATTTTACTGCCCCACTATTTCTAAGTTTGATTAGATGATCAAAATTTAGGTGTCCAAGTCTCCTATGCCATAAACAGCTTTCATCATACTTGCTTAAGTGACATTCTTCTTTTTCTTTTTTCAAAACATAGACATTGTTTTCTGTTCTTATGCCTTTTTCAATCAACTGTCTTGAATTCACAGATTGTATTTTATAATCTTTAGAAGTGAAAACAACTTTACATCCTCTGTCACAAACTTGACTGACACTAAGAAGATTATGTTTCATACCATCTACAAACAACACATCTTGAGCTTTCCCTTTGCCATTACTTAGACCTACCATTCCTTTACCTTTTATTTTTCCTGGTGCATCATTTCCAAAGGTTACATTCTGTTGATTAAGGTTGGTTGTCATTGATGTCAACCCTTGAAGAAAGACCCGTAGCACAAAGTTTTGGGTAATGGAACCAATAGTGTTTGATGT
>SNQJ01S0260861.1:0-12244 GCA_010110895.2 Picea sitchensis
AAAGAAAGAATGTGACAAAAGGATCCTGGAGAAGGTAAGGATATAGGTCATGAGTCACAAGTATAGACCATACATCATTCTTTACTGTTCCCTCTTAGTCCAAGAAATCTGCCTTTCTGTCAGTTTGCTCCCTCTGTCAATTTTCTCTCTCTAAGCATTTGAATCTGATCAGGTGTCTTAATTTTTTTTAAGATGTTCTCTGTGCTAATATGGAATGAAAAGATGACTCAGACTTCTGAGTTCTCTCAGCTTTATACAAACAGGTACAACCCTCAAAGCTCTCCAAGATTATACTATGTTTCAAGTTCTTTCAACCAAGAACAATAGGCAAATGGAACTATGAAATAGCCCCTGGTACAACTTCTACAGATGCATAATCATTGCCACCCTTGCACATGGGACAAGATCATGTCATTTATCCAACATATGTACAATCAAACACTACATAACTCCAATAACCACAGTCCTTTTAAAATTCCACCTTGGCTTATGACTATTGTTCCTCTTGGAATTGCAAACATTGTTCTAAAAACTTGATCAATGCCATAAGAACTCAAGGAGTGGGACAAGGAGGCAAGAAACAAATATAAATTTCATTAACGAGTTGAGAAAATCCTTAATAGAACCAAAAGGTATAAACAGCACCAAGACCAACACCGGTTCTTCACACATTCAAGGTTGGTGATCAAGTGTGGTTGTACATACAAAAGGAGTGACTCTTGAGTCTTAGGCCCACACTAAAATCTGGTCCATATATCATCCCTTATAGGAAACAATTCACTCCTATCATGCATTCCCTCATATCCAGCGTTTATCTAGTTTTTTTTTTTTACTGCTAAATTGTTCGAGACATACTTCACACCTCTATTGAAGCAACCAGATAACTTTTCAAGACAAGAGGTTGATCTGGATCCAAGATATACTGCACCACTTAACTCTGACCAAATTGTGGCCACTCATATGAAGCACAACCACTTAGCAACAATTTCCAAACTTTTAAATGGCCAAGGCAGGGCAACATCAATATCAGGCGAGCAGGTATACTTCAGGATAGGCGAAGAAGAAGTTTTAGGAACAGCCCTTGAAACAAGGGAAACAAAATACCTCCAAGGAGGCACCTATTCAAGCTACACAGCTGCAAACGCCAACTAATGCCCAAGATCTTCAAATTGAAAAATGCAGCAACATAGAAGCACATAATAGACAGGTAATCAACAAGTTGTGCAGTCCTACATGCAAATGAAGACCTACAATCCTGTGTGCAGCAGTAGCTGTGTACACATCTACAGGCTGTCCAAACAAAACCCCTCAATACTCTGTTGTGAGGTCCGCACATACACAACCTATCATTGCAGAGATCTTAGACCCGCAACTCTGTTTTGAAAGACAAAAGAATTACAACACACTGACACCGAACCAAAGCTCCACAACAACATAAACGCAGCAACACCTATGAAGCAACTTAGTGAGAAGGTAGTTGAAATGACACCTACAAACAGAATTGGGTGAATACAAGGAAACCTAATTGCTTTGACCGAGCCTTTATTATAGCTTTGTACATGTAATCTAATCCATATAAAATATGTGGCCTTAAAGCCATTGAAGGTAGTAAAGAGGTTTAGAGAATCTTCCATACAGCATGAAGGAAGAACTTAAATTTCCAAGCTATCATACTATCCATGTACATATTTTCACTGCTGTGACAAAAGTAATATGCAGCACTTTGATTCTATGATATCTTGTTGTACTTTTATAGGTACTAGTACCTTTAGCTCCCCACATGCAAGGGACAAGCACCCTCAGTGCCACTAAATCAATTTTGCACAGGAATCCTTGTTGTCTTCTGGACCTGACTCACAAGGTCAGCTTTCAACTAGGCCATAAAAACTCTCAAGCACAATCACTACATCCATACCTCATTCAAGGCTCATAACATTCATACCTATTATAACTTTGAGGTTGAAAGATTGTTTTTCCTGCTTGCCTCAGCTGGGGGCATAATTTTGAGTTTGATGGCAACTTGGAGCGGTTGTCACCACAATGACCCAAATTAAATTCCGGTGGGCTCACTCCACACCCTGCATAGTGAGCAGCCGTTTGTGCCCTTAAGGTCATGGCATTGCAACTTTGACTTGTAGAGAGGTTTAGAGAATCTTCCATATAGCATGAAGGAAGAACTCAAATTTCCAAGCTATCATACTATCCATGTACATATTTTCACTGCTGTGACAAAAGTAATATGCATCACTTTGTTTCTATGTTATCTTGTTGTACTTGTATAGGTACTAGCACCTTTAGCTCCACACATGCAAGGGACAAGCATCCTCAGTGCCAATAAATCAATCTTTCACAGAAATCTTTGTTGTCTTCCTCGACCACCTACAAGGTCACCATAACTACATCCATACCTCATTCATGCCTATATCATTCATACTCATTATATCTTTTGAGGTTGATAGATTGTTTTAATTTGAGTTCGATGGCAACTTGAAGCAATTGTGGTGGCAATTGCTTCAAGTTGCCACCACAATGACCCAAATTAAATTCCTGTGGGCTCACTCCACACCCTGCATAGTGAGAAGTCGTTTGTGCCCTTAAGGTCGTGGCATTGCAACTTTGACTTCTAGTGTGGCCTGGCCACCTTCTGAAGTATAGCTTCCGGGCTGATTATGTGATAGATGTTGTTCTTTGTTATGACAATGTGTTTACCTCCTTTCCAACATCTCCGATCTCGCAGAAACAAATACTTCCAGAAGGATTTTACGTGGGCTCAAGGTTTCTTCTTGAGCTTCTTCACGCCCATAGCCTGATTCCATGTTAGATTTAGGGTAAATTTTAAAAACAAAAGAGTCTCCTTTTAGAACTTAATGCAATACTACTTAGAACATAAACAGAGATAAATAACATATAGAAAGAGATCTATAATACATTAGCAACAGAAAAAATAGAGTTCAGGAAATAAGTCAGATCTTAACAATAGTGCTTTAACCAAATGATCTATAACATCAGTGCTTTAACAGTAGGCTTATATTACCAAAATATCTCTATGAAGAATAAGTTTCAGATCGCTAGCGTTCTTTAGATGCTACACATACAATAGATCTTGGTATACTCAGATCATATGAACAGCTATAGACAGCCTCTTAAATAAAATGATATATATATATCACCGCATCTATACACAACAAATCTATAACAACAAACCTTATTCAAACAGTAAACAAGGAGTTCATGTTGCAGATCTGTGTAATCATTTAATAAACAATCTTATTGTAAACTCAGATCTGAAAATAGAGGCAATGATTTGGAAGCATACCTAGTACCTGCCTTACCTCTGAATTTGGCACAAACCACAATAGTTATAGGTCCCACCGAGTGTCGTATTAAAGGTTCAGCCATGGATCTAACAAAGATCTTTTATGCCACAGGTTGAAGGAATTTTTCATTACTGCCGTACACAGCGGGATAATTACACTACGATTCAACCTCAAACCAAAAACCTTCCCCAAGAAGACTTTCAGAACTAAGATTACTAGATTGAGTGTAAACCCTTACCACAACAATGAGCTTCTCATATATAAACCTATATACACGCTGAAATGATACAAGGCCATTGAAGGTGAGAAAGAATGCAAAGATTCTAGGGCGAGTCTTGATGTGCCTTTAATGAGGGAGCGGCACCCAGCAAATAAGCCATGGCCAGCTTCAGTTTTCAACTAGGATATCCACTGCATCACAACAGAGAAGACATCATATCAATTCAAAAGAGAGTCGCGGCTACCCTTCAAGGGGACCAATGCTACAGCAGGAAGATAAGAGGCCACTCCTAATCACTTCACATATCAAAAGCATGCAGAGGGGACGAACCACTTCAGCAGTTAATGTAACCAAGGCCACAAGCTCAAGGAACTCCACACTTCCAACAATGTGATGAAGATCGAGGCTCTAGTCTTAAGGAAAACTCCATTTTACAAAAGAGTAAACATGCGTATCTTGGAGAGGGAGGTCTATTAAATAGTACGTGCTAATAGGCTAGGGTTAGGCTAATCTCTAGGTTAGTTATTAGAGCATTAAGTCACATGTTTAAATTGCAAATTTAACCATGTGACAATTATCAATATTTAACTTTAGAATCAGAACCCCCAATAAACCAATAAAACCCAAACCACTAAAAAGCCCACAACAAGGGTTTACAATGCCCACAACCAATTAAACAAAGGTAAGGGGGTTTACAAAGTGATTACTCATTCCTTCAATCATATGGTGAACTCATTACTTTATCATCATCGCATATGGGACTTATCCCTCACGTGGTCATGTCCTTCTTCAAGGAAGTACCATCATGTTTGATTAAAAATCAAGTATTTCATGGATTTTTCCGGGTTCATCCAAGGTCGACCTGATCAACCTACGCTAAGGGGTGATTCTGGAACACATCCAGTCTCTAGAACCCATCTAAGGACTTATATCATCAATCACCAAGGAACACATCCAAGCAGACTGTCCAAGTACCAAGTACATTCCCTGAACATCTGGAGCCCTAGAACACATCTAGGGTCTCTTTAGACAACCACCAAGGAACACATCCAAGGTGATCACAATCCAAGAACTATAAGGACTGAACACATCCAGGGCCCTAGAACACATATAGGGTATTGTATCAACCACTCAAGGAACACATCCAAGGATCAATCCAAGCACTAAGAAAGGATTCCTCGGAACACATCCAAAATTCCTTTTGAACACATCTAGGGTCTTGTATAAACCACCAAAGAACACATCCAAGGATTAATCCAAGCACTAAGTAAGGGTTCTTTGGAACACATCCAGGGGCCCTCTAGAACACATCTAGGGTCTGTATATATCTTCCAGAGAATTTCTCTCACATATAAATTTTGTTAACAAATGGCCAATACCATCATAATTAAAATGAATTAAAGGAAGATTACCTTGTTACCTTTCCATTGGTTCCCTTTGTTTAGTCTTTTTTGTTTAAGTTAGCTACTTCTTCATCATATCTTCCGAGAATATCATGTTGCTATATTTTCTCTTGTTCCTTTTCTTTTGTTTTGATCCTTTCAATTCTTTTTGAAAGATGCTGTTTATTTCTACATCCTGGATTTTCTATATTCAGTTCTCATTTCATGTGCCGTGAAGATTCCATGTAGTTTTTTTCATGCTTATTGAGTTTAGATTGGATATTTCTTCTAGTGTTGATATATTATTAGGGTTGAATCTCATAGAAGAGATCTTAGTACCTTTGAACAATATGTGATTCTTTCTCGCATTTCTTCTCCAACCAGTATGATTGCATTCATTGTTCTCATTGAACTCTTAAGAAGTAGGATGGAATATTCTCATCTTCCTTCATTTTTGGTTGTTCCTAAATTGACCTCTCTGTTTAGGCAAGTTTGTTGCTTTGACTTTGTATCTCCTTCATAAATATTTTGAAGCTTGTCCCAAATCTTCTTTGGCAGATTTCTATTTACAATGTGATACTTTGGTGAATATTGTTTCATCGAGACCATTCAAAAGTGAATTTGTAGCTTGGGAATTATTTTGACCAAGTTTCTACTTGCTTTGTCATTTGTTGGTGGAACTGTACTATGTATCCATCTACAATTGATTTCATAAATTTCAAAACCCTTGTGCTTTTATATATTTCTTCATCCTTATGTTCCAAAAGCATACTTATGTCCATAAAAATGTGGTATTCAATTTATAAGAGTTCGGCATCTACATGATCTATCTTTCAGTGGTTAAATTGATTTTATGAAGGAAACTTTCTCCTCGATTCCAATTAAGCTGGATTACTAAGAGGGTGAATCTCGGCACATGTAATTATAATCATTTTATCCAAATAATCCAATCAAGAGGAGTAAATCTAGAATTCATATCCAATAATGAGCAATAACAAATGAACAATCACACACATACACAATACACTATTGTTTTACCTAGAAACCAAATTGGGGAGAAAACCATAGAATGATTTATCTAATATTTCTGGAAGAATTACAATCATTGGAAGCACCAACTTCCTTTTGTTTTCCAATCGCAACTAGAAGGAGGCTCCAACCCCTGCTTCTCGAGCTACAACCCCAGGGAAGCTCCAACTCCCCAATTCAAGCTACAACCAGAAGGAGGATAAAAAACCCCCTATATTCTTCGGCTAAAACCAGAAGGAGGCTAAAAACCACTATTTTCTATGGCTACAACCACATGTCCTTAACCCATCCTGCCACCCTGAAGTAAAAAATGATGGAACCACTGTCAAACTATCATTGTGAAATATACCATCGGTGAACATGTACCAATAAACATGAACCATGCATCAACCCATAATTTCAACTCCATAATCAACTTGTACCATAAACAAGTGGTATCAACATGCACCAACCTCTACCAAAACAATAATTATTCCAACCTCAGGATCTAGTCCTATATATTAATAAACAAGTGCATCAACCATGCACCAACCTATACCAAATAATTCAGAATCAACTTGTACCATAAACAAGTGCAACTAACCATGTACTATATGTACCAAAATCCTCATCAATTTCATCATCCAAATATGATTTGTAACTTTGTAATAGACTTGTGTATATGATCACCTGTAAACTCTCTTAACTTTAACAACAACAGACTAGCATTGATCTGGATTATTTTCGGGTGATGAAATGAGAGAGGAGTTATAATAAATAAATGCACAGAGATATCAATAATGTGATATAATACAATATAAAAGGAATATGTCAGATATGCAACCAAACATAGATATATAGTGACACATGGATTTTTAATAATGAAAGAAATGTACAGAGACTATAAAACATACATAGTGCAAGAATCGCTAGAATGGTGATTGAGATCATTATATTTGTGACTGAATTTTACAATAAATAGGAATGTAAAACCATATACATCCGAAAACACTAACCCTAGTAGATGAAGTCGGCCAAAAGTCATGTAGCCCCCATGGGTAAGTTAGTACATCAACTTCCCGAGGTCGCAAACTTTGCATATGATCTCCATTTAGGTGTATGATAGCTCGTTGGAAAGGTATCGCCAAGTAGATTCAATTTGGGGGATCAACCATGCCTCTATATCATTGAGAACCTCTAATCTAGAAAAAAACCTTCATTTAGGGCCCTCAAAATGGCCCCGAAGCAAAATCATTAAAAATAGTAAATTGCCAAATTCGCTAGAAAACTGTTTCCTTGAGCTAGTCTAAATAGGTGGGTGTTCATTGATATCCACTTGGATCAACTTACTCCTTGGAAGCAAATAATCCCATTTCAATGGAGTAAGTTCGGAGAGGAAAAGCATTTGCTAGGGATCCTCAAGATCTCTTGCGAGATGCTCAGATTGTTGGAGATGTCACGCTATCATTTATTTTGCGTAATTCGCTGCTTTTTAAACCTTTGGAATCTCAAAGTTAAGTCCAAAAGTAAGCCACATGAGAGGAAGTTGTGCGTATGAATATCGACTTTGGTTGCAACCTTGTTGGACTCATTTCCGTTTGATAGAAGGTGTAGGAGGCGGTCGATACAGGTCCTTCGTCTCTTTGAATACATTGTGAATAAGTTAAATTTGCAAGAGGAGATACTACCTTGCCACACTTTTAGGTGGAAACAATAGCTGGTTCCACTCTAGTATTATGTAGATATGAACTTCAAAGTAACAATGACACTAATAAGTTGAGACTCATAAACAATTCATGGCTTCCATATATATGGTTTACCCAAGAGAACATCACAAACATCCAATGGGGAAATATCATACGATCCCCATATAGAAGGGTTGGATTCCATATGACAATCAACATTGTTGAGTCGACACGTAGATCTTGTCCTTACCGGCCAACTGGACGTTTGTATGGATGGGTGGTATTTTCAATAATTAATTTTTGAAGCCTCTGCTGAGATGAGGTTTCTATGGCTTCCACTATCAACAAAAATGATGGTGCGGGGTCCCTTCACCCACATCTATGAATGAAAGGTGCCCCTCTTCGATTCATTGGTTCTTCCGGTTGAATATTAAGCATACAGAATAATGTTGGGTCTCACAATGATCTTTCCTTTACCAGTAATTTCATAATCAAATTATGAATCAGGTTCATCCTTTGATCCTTGGCCACCAATGCATCATAGTGACATCTATCATCGTTGTTGTGGGATTTGTAGAAATCACACCATTTTCAGTGTCCTTTTTTCCCGCGGACCCTTATTTTCCTGTATTCGATCATTATCGGAGACCGTTTGTTAGGACGCCTTTAATATACTCTTTGGTTGTTGCAGACGGTAATTCCAACATCGCTTATTATGGTGTCATAAATTTCAATTTTAAGATCGATATAACACTGAAAGGATGAGATGTTCAGGAAAATCCATCACCGGATGTATCTCGTAGAGCCCTGGTATTTAGAACCAACGTCATTCGGTCTTTGATAATGAAAGCTTGGTACAAGGTATCCGTCCATCTCATGTACTATTGCTCATAGTTTCCAATAGGGTAGCCACATTATTACTTTACCACATCCAAAAGAAAATCCCAAGTGGGATCGGACTTATTATATTCCAATCCTCAAGGGAATCCTTTTTCTTCCAATAAGTTTTCCACCAATGTTTGACATCGGGGAAGAGATTTAAAGAGTGTGAAGGCGATATTGTCGAAAAATTCTAAAATTGTAGAAATAACTCTTCTAGCAGAAAGTTAACCATTTTTCTAGGCTTCTACATCTATATCCTTTCAAATACGTGAATATCAAAATTAATCTCAAAATTGAAAGAGGTGAGGTGCCTGCAAAGTGGTCGCTTTGATGAATTTGGACATGATTCTGTTCCAGCAAGAATATATGACGGGAAAATTCTCCATCATTCGTTCTCCGTCGTGATGAGAGTTTGCTCAAGCAATGACATTGATAGGACTATCTCATCTATCATTTCGATTTCTTCTACCATTGAGGGTTATGTATGAGGGATTGTCTTCAAGAGAGAGAATATCAAGACCCAACTTTCTATACCTGGAACTCATCATCGGGACATGCGCTGGAAAATGATCAAGAGCATCCTTCTTTGATACCATCGATCCAAATTATTTTCGGCAGAAAATGAGATGAGATATAATCAAGAAATGCACGTAGATATCACAGATATCCAATAACAGAAATATATTAGATATGCAACCATAAAACACAGAGATACAACAATAAACGATTTCGAGTTAATGAAAGAAATGTACAGACCGTAAAAATACAGAGTGAAAGACTCGCCAGAATGGTGGCAACATATCTCCGAGAAGAGGATGTGATGCCACTACTGAGATTCGCAAAGAAGATCATTACAATGAGACTAAGGCCTTTTACACAAACAAATGCCAAAACCCTAGATTATCTAAAAACTCTGACTTCTAGGGAGATGGTAGCTACACCAAATCCATGGGCCCTATTTGGTAAGTTAGTACATCAACTTCCCTGTCAGAATCCTTTTGCATTTATATCTCGTTTTTAGGCATATGATATCTCGTGGGAAAGGTGCCATTACAGGAGATTCATTTTGGCAGGTCAATCATGCCTTCACTTATCATTGAGAACTTCAATATCAAAAAAACTTCATTTAGTCCATCAAAATGACTCGGAAAGTTAAAACCTCATAAAAATAGTAAATTGCCAAAATTGTCGAAACACTGTTTTGAGCCAAATAAAAAGGCGGGTACACCGATATTCACCCGGATCAATCCTCCCTCCTTAGAAAGAAATGGTATCTGGCTTCATTAAGTCTCACTAGAGGGAGAGGCGGGAAAATCTCATTTTCTAGATCTCAAACATCTCTTGGCGAGCTACTTGTATTGTTGGAGATGTCGCGATGCTTAGTTTACAGAAGTCTGTCATGAACCTGCTAAAGCCAAGGCCGCTCATAACAAATCCATCTACATGAGAGGAAGGTGTGCGTAAGGAATCTTTTCTCTTAAGTTGCCAACCTTGCCTTTAATCGCTTCGCTGGATAGAAGGTGTAATAGGTCAGAGGGTTGCGTTATCCTTCGTTCCCATTTTGTCATTATTGTGAAGAAGATGAATTTATAGTATGAGATACTTCACCTTGTGACACTTTTAGGTGGAACAATAGCTGGAACTACCGTTGGTATTCTGTAGATATGACTCATAAAATTAACAATGTCACCACGGTCGAAGAATTCATAACAGCATGGTGGCATCTCACATATATGGTTGGGTCCTTAAGAGAACATCATATAGACATCCGGGAAACATCACATAAAAACCTCATCCTTGAAGGGCTGGATGTCGCATGACAATCAAAACTATCCATTACTTAAAACTTGTCCTTTCCAAAGCCACCCAATGTTATATGATTGTGGGTGTGTTGTTGTCTATAATCCTCGACATTTGATGACCTCTACTAAGATGAGTTTATTTTTAGCTTCCACCGTCAACAATAAAATGTAGTGGGTCCCTTCACCGACATCTATGAATGAAAATGCCCCCTCTTTAGGATCTATTGGTTCTTCTCGGTGAATCTTCAAGGTCAAATGCTAAATAATAGGGTCCAAGGCCAATGATCCGCTTTTACCAAGATTTTCATAATCATATTCGAAATGGCTCTGACCTTTCTTTGATCTCAGCCACCAATGTTTATTTTGAGCACATTCATTGGTGTTAAAGCTGTGGGATTTTGAAACTCACGCCATTTTCCAGTGTCCTTTTTGTCTTCACATGACCCTTCTTTCCTATGTCTTGACCTGGTTTTGGGAGACTATTTGTTAGGCTTTTTTGTCATACTTTGGTTGTTATGATTTTCAAAACCGAATTCTTATTCTAGTGTTTCAAATTTTTGCCTCCACTTTTAATAGCTTATCGTAAGCAACATTGAGTGATGATGATGTCCAAAAATCCATTACAAATTGGATGTATCTGTAGGAGCCATGTATTTTAGGAACCAAATCATTCGTGAGTCTTTGATACCTAGATTGGTGTGTAAGGTATGGAAGCTACTGGTGAACCATGAACTTCTAGGCCCCTCTTGTCACAGCTTTGTCTATCTCATACTAGTCCTCATAGCTCCAACATGGTAATACTGCTCCTTTATCGCATCCACAAAAATCCCAAGCATGATCAATCCTGTGATATTCTAGACTCCTCCAGGAACTTTTCTCCCAATAGTTTCCCACCAATGTTTTGGCTAATGGGAGATTTAAGGAGTGTGAAGATGATATTTTCTTTGTTGGAAAATTGTGTATCTGTAGAAATAACCTTCTTAGCGAGTTAACCCATTTTATGGGGCTTCCAAGATCTATCTGTCCTTCAAATAGGTGAATATCAAAATTAACTTGTACCTTGAAAGATGAGGTGCCTCCAAAGTGGTCACTTGGAGGAATATGTGCTTCTGATGCTATCACAGGGCATTGAAGGATATGGGCAAAATTCTTCATAATTTCATCCCTCTATCAAGAGAGCTGTCTGCTAAATGCATTGATAGGATCGCTTTTCTTCATCATTTTTCTTTCTTCCAGCATTTAGGGTTTCTTGGGTGTGCGAGAGGATTAGACTCAAGAGATACAAGCCTGAGACCAAACTTGCTATACTCGCACCTCGCCGGGGACATGCATCAGGATCAAGAGAATCCTTCTCAATACTCAATCGATTGGGATTATTTCTCGGCTAATGGTATTATTTTCGACACGAAATGAGAGCGAAGATATAATAAAGAAATGCATAGAGATATTGTGTATATCGAATAATATAACAGAAATATATCATAGATGCAACCATAAACACAGAGATACAATAATACACGATTTCTATTAATGAAATAAATGTACAGAGACTGTAAAAATACAGAGTGAAAGACTCGCTAGAATGGTGGCAACTTATCTTCGAGAAGAGATGTGATGGCTACTCACATTCACAAGAAGATCATTACAATGAGGCTCTGAAGACCTTTTTATAATAAACAAGAATGTTAAAAACCCTATACATACAAAAACCCTAACCCTAGGAGATGAAGCGCCAAAACTCATGTGGGCCCATTTTGGGTATGTTAGTACATCAACTTCCCGGGGTCGTAACTTTTGCGTACGAACTCCGTTTTAGGTGTATGATACCTCGTTGGAAAGGTATCATCGAGAATATTTAGTATGGGGGCCTAATAATGCATTTGGTTATCATTGAGAACCTTGATCTTGAAAAACCTTCATTTAGGCACTCAAAATGACCCTGGAGGTT
>SNQJ01S0260863.1:0-12244 GCA_010110895.2 Picea sitchensis
TATATATATATATATATATATATATATATATATAAACACTAAGAATTAGTTACCATATATTATTATTAGTAATTAATTTGTTTTTAATTTTTATTTAGTTCTGCAAATAGGGTTTATAGATAGTCTATGTGGTTATCTTATATTGTTCTACATATATATTATTAATGGATTAATGTTAGCAAGCTCTTAAATTGACGATTAGAATAGGGTGGGAGAAGGTGGAAGCGGGGGACATTATTAGATAAATTTTATTATTAATAATAAAGTTTATCTAATAATGATTAATTCTAATGATGAATCCGAATTAGGATTGAAAACATGGATAACAAAATAACACCAACTATAAATTCTCAGACAAATAACTTCAAAACTCCTCATGAAAACATCAATTATAAGTAAAAACCTATATTTACATGATCAATAAAATCACATTCATTTCACCTTAGACAATTTCTCATTTCAAAAGTTGCCCATCAAAATCTATCCTATAATAAATGGTCGTCTGAAACGCGTCTTCACGCCAAAGTCATGTCAATGAAAATACGTGTGAAAGCTTATTCACGCCAAAGTTATGTTGATGAAAAATTGAATGAAATATAAATCACCCTTCTGTCATAACTAATTGTAATTCTTGTCCAACTCTATTCACATAGAATTAATGTGAGATTCATGAGCTAGAATAATGGCACACTGCGCTTCTGGAAGGCCCTGCCTGTGGTGGGTGGAGAGGTATCTAAAGGAGTGTGTGTGTGGAATGA
The DNA here is from genome assembly GCA_010110895.2 of Picea sitchensis. Taxonomy (NCBI): domain Eukaryota; kingdom Viridiplantae; phylum Streptophyta; class Pinopsida; order Pinales; family Pinaceae; genus Picea; species Picea sitchensis. Next base: position 759 of record SNQJ01S0260863.1, read on the forward strand.
GAGATTACATCTCTGTGGCATTTGGGTTGCTGAGCGTCTTCATCTGGGTTGTTGCTGAGATTCCTCAGATTGTGACCAACTTCAAGTCTGGATCCACGGAGGGACTCTCTCTTACATTTCTTATAGCTTGGCGTGCAGGGTAAACAAGTTTTCCTGCCTATTTTAAAAAGTTTTTATGAGATAATCTTTGGTTTTATTTTGGTTTTGGTCCTTTAGAGGTGGTACTGATAACGTCATCGCATTTCCCTTCTGTTTCAATTATTACGACGCTTTTGTTTCAATTCTGAGTATGTTCTTATCACGAGTGTGAAAGTTGCAGGAACTTGTTAAATCTTATTGGGTGTTTCCTGGATCGAGCAACTGTAAGTCGTTCCTTTATCCTAGTGAGAAGCTTAGTCAGAGTTTAAATCTGGAATCACAGAAAAAGATTGTACTGTTGTGTTACTTATTGATTTTTCTGAAATTTAAATGACACTTGTTACTAAATCTCTTTAGTCTGCCATGGCCGGTCAACTGTAACCAGTATTTAGTATTGGATATTTCTACATAACAGAGAGATAGTAACATCCTTATCTAGATTGCAGATTACCAGTATCAGTATTTAGTATTGGATATTTCTACGTAACAGAGATAATAACATCCTTATATAATAACATCCTTATCTAGATTGGATTGCAGATTAATAACATCCTTATCTAGATTGCAGATTACCAGTATCTAGTATTGAATATTTCTACATAACAGAGAAAGGTAATAACATCCTTATCTAGATTGCAGATTCCGACATACTGTTGGAACAAAATATTCAACTCGTCCATTAAATTAAAGAGGAAAGGATACCATGGAGGCTGAGCACTTGCTTCTCCAGTGCCATCCTGCCTGAACAAATCTTCAGTGCCCCCTGACTAAACACGTTTGGGCTAACACGGGAAGGTATGCACTACCATTTCACCGCCGCCCCTAAGATTAACTCGATTGCAGATTCATACATCAGTTGACTTTGCTCAGTGGTGAAAGTGGTGAAACGGTACTGCATATCTTAGTAGTATCTTTTTGTTTTAGTTTAAACTTGTTTAGATAGCTATTAATACTCAGTTTGTTAAGTAGTATTGAATGTTATGAATACTCAGTTTGTTAAGTAGTATTGAATGTTATGATAAGTGGATTATGAGTTATCGGATGTTAATTGCTTTCATATCTAATAGCATATAATCTATTTGTGATAGTAATCTACCTATGATAACAGATTGCTTTCATATCTAATAACATATAATCTATTTGTGATAGTAATCCACCTATGATAACAGATTAGTAACAGGCTAAATATTATTGGCCTCCAGACAAAATGTCATGTCACGTTTTCTGAGCAATGAATGGGAAATGCTCAACATAAATACTTTGCTCCATAATCATTGGATGTCTAAATTTGCAATGAATACTTTACTCCATAATCATTGGATGTATAAATTTGCTTTGCAATCGAGATAAGGATACCACTCCTCGATAAATCCTATTACAATTACATTGGAAAGACATTTCATTGAAATAATAACACTAATTTTAAAATAAACTAATCTAAAATAGAGACCCACCCTCACGACTATTTCGCTTTCTCATATCCTTAACTACGTGCCGATTACACCTGGTTTCATGGCCGGCGTCAGATTTTCATATTCAGTGCTGAATTCGTTTAAGTCTGATTCTCAGCCACATATAATCATATGTTTGAACTTCATGATAATTTCATTTTTTAGGAAATCTTTAGTTACCCCTCTCTTTTAACAGTCTCATTCTCATTCTTTATGCAGCTCCCCTCACAGTTATATATCGCACTGGTAAGAAACTTAAATCTTTCCTTCTCAGATCCCATTTTTGGGTAATATCTTTGATCTTATTTGCAGATCTATACACAGTCATTCTTCCGTTTTGCTGTAGTTTTATACAATTGCCACAGCGATCCTAGTTGGGCAAAATCTATATTATGACAAGTGGCTGAAAGAGAAGGTATGGCTTTCATATGGTGTTGAAGAATAATTGCATTGCTCGACAGGGTATGGGTCGACATGCCTCTACCAAAGTTCAAATAGCTAGTAAACATTATAAACTGAGTCGAGATTTTGCTGGATTTTCATGGAACTCTGCTATTTTCTATATCTATACTATGCTATGGAACTCTGGATTTTCATGGATTTTCAAATTTAGGTTGTTTTTCAAAGATTTCAAGAATATATTATTGAATGGTGTTGTATCACTGATCATTTGCGCAGAAACAACGCCAAAATCACACTTCAACCACGGACGCAAGGTCTGAACAAGAACATGAAAACATAACGGGACAGCCTATGATTGCTGATTCCGAAATATCGACTAATGTAATATCACCCAGGTAGGCATCCATAATCACTTATATTAAATTTTTTTGAACTTATAATTTAATATTAGATTCTGATAAGCTAGATGGTACTCTACGATGCAATTCCGCGTGTGGAAATCCATTCTGTGGATATGTACAATGTTAATAAGTTGACTGTTTTATTTTATTTTTCGAATTATCATATTCTATTAAAAGCAAAATTCCACGTATTGTTTATCTTGTTGCTTCAAGACCAGGGTAGTCTGAAAAACAGAAGTTCGGTACTATAATTCAAAAACAAAATTAAAATTAGGCACTCTAGTGCAAAAACAAAATTGAAGCTTACACCTGCACTAGGGTTAAGATCTAAGATCTAGTTTATGTTTAATAAGTACTATTTTTACATCTCTTAAGTTTGTTAGTACTATTTTATTTCTGTGAAGAAAATTTTATTATTATAATAATTTATTTTAAGGTTATTGTTAAGTTAGAAATCAAATTGGTGGTCAACTTAGACACTAAATTAAATTAGTATATGATACTCTCAGCATAATTATAGCTATTTCATTGGTAAAGTTTACTAAAGTATGCATACCCTATTTCTCTAGATTTAAACTTACAACCTTTTAAAAGGATAAGCATGTTCTTAACAATTAGACCCACACTTAGACTATATTAAATGGGCCAAAAATGCATCCCTATTTTGATCTTTAGTTTTCTATTTGAAGAAGAGCTTAAGAATGGTTTCTGTGATCCCAGAATCAGAACGTAAGGGACTTGATAAAATATTTGGTTTGTGCTTGCTGCAAGGTCAATAGGAAGCAATGATAAACCTACGCCACGTTCATACCCGCCCGCATCATCCCGTGAAGACTCTGCAAGTCGTCCGAGATATAAATTAAAGCCGTCATCATTATCCGACGAAGGAATCCCCGCCAATCTTGTTTCTTCATGTCCAGTGAATTCAAACACCAGACTATGATGTGTAGGTTTTCATCTGCCATCCACAATATACTGATTATTATCTGATTTCTACTGTAATGGGATTTCTTGTGCTTGTGCCAGTGCCATATTATTGAATTTTGCGATCTCTTTTTTTGTCTCTAGGTAGCTGGAACATTATTTGAATTGCTTACATATTCAATCCTTTGATTCAGCTGAATTACAAAGGTCATCAGTTGTACAAAGAGGAAGGAAAATTTTGGAGGTAGCTGTAATTAAAAAATTAACGAGGCATTGTCTAATAGGGGTGATGCTTATTTGTCATTTCACATATTTTTATATTAATATTTTTAAAATTAAAATTTATATTTTTAAATTTTATAAATATAATAAAAATTAAAATATTTGTTAAATTATTTATGATTTATAATTATTATTTTGTTACATCATTACATATATTATTTATGATTTATTATGTTACATGTAATGTGACATTGTCTTGGGATGTTTATTTGTAAGTTTGATGTATGGTTATTTTAGTTTTTTTAATACTTAAATCTATATTTTATAAATTTTATAAATATAATAAGAAATACAATATTTATGAAATGATTGGTGAATTATAAATTTTGTTTTGCATATAGTTATTATAAGTTATTATGTTACATGTAGTGATGTATGTTATTGATGTATTGTTATGTAAAGATTTCAACAATTTATCTCTTAGCTTTTATATATTTTTATTTTTTATTATTTAGATTATATGACATAAGAGTTCCATGTTAAAGATCTTGATATGCTCTTTGATGTTTTCTAACTAAAATTTGAAAGGTGTTTCCACACATTTCATCATTAAACATATGATATGGAGAATGTAACCATATCATATTAAAAAACACCTATAATTTTCCTTTATAGCATACAATACTTTCAAAAAAATATTTTATTCATTCTTTATACATATTTAAAATTGTAAAATTCCTTATTTTCATTAGATATCATATGTATCCATTTTTTTTAAATTATTTTTAATATCATTTTTATTTTTACTTCTAAAATTATTTTATTCATTCTTTTAAAATTGTAAAACCCTTTATTTTCATTAGATATCATATGAATCCATTTTTTAAATTATTTTTAATATCATTTTTATTATGATGGAAAGGACACATCACCATAGAAATTAGTGAAAACATGATCTTACTATTACCTTGAAAGAATTTTTAAATTTTTGGTAATTAAAAAAGTAAACCAGAGGGGATTAACATAAATGGGGAAGATAACCATCATTCCTCCCAACCACCCAAACTAAACCCAATTTACAGGTTAAAACTACTATTTTGTGTGGAGTCAAACTATTAATTTTCTCTCTCTCACTAACATACATGAACCACCTACATGTAGTTAGATTCATAATTAAAATATCAACACCTACTATACAAGTTAATGCACATTTTACTTTAAATTTAACAACTACCATTAATAATAATGAATTTGTTTGATGATGTTAAGAATATAACTTATATTGAAAGGTGAATATGGTGTAAGAAGATGAAACGTAGGAAATTGAACTAGTTTCTAAAATATACATCTTTTATTCATTGTAATTGTGAATAACTGTGTCAAATTTGATTTTTTCTAATAGTGGTATCTTATTTTTCCAACAAAATATAAGGTAAATCTTTTTTTTTGTGCAAGTGTTGAGTACCCTAACGATGAAATTTCATTTCAAAAACTTGTATACTTGTAGAGAACCCGCTTTTCTTGTGCCCCATATTTTTTGGAAATTTATAAATTAATTTTACATTTTTTTTAAATTTTCAAAGTCAACATATTAGTGAAGTTACAACGTCTTTTGTTCATGTGGGCTAAGAGGGTCTGAAATTTATAAATTAATTTTACATTTTTTTAAATTTCAAAGTCAACATATTAGTGAAGTTACAACGTCTTTTGTTCATGTGGGCTAAGAGGGTCTTAAATACGATCAAAACAATTTATTGATTTCTAGGATCACAGATATATATCTCCTCTAGTGTTGCATATAAGTCATTCTAGAAATGGTTAAGACAAAACGTTATAGTAGAAATAAGAGACGTATGTATTATAGGATTTTGATATATGTCAAGACAAACATAGATTAAAATAATAAACATTATTGACTTAAAAAAAATTGTATATTTGGAATTCGCATAATCAACTCTATCAATGTCTATAGTTTCATCAACAACCGAATTGTGTAGCCTATAGAAAAATAACGCCAAAAAATAAAGATATGGAGAGGAATTCATAAAAATTGAGGTTTTATGTATTTGCAAAACCTAACCACTAGGTTTTTCATCCCCGGTGCTAAATCAGTTGAGCCAACTCAGTAAACATGTATGCTAGAGTTCTCTCTCCCACCTGAAAAAGAATTGAAATTTAAATAACCTGCGTGCTTTAAGAACACACATGCATTCCTAGAAGTAATGCGGTAATGTTATTAGAAACAAGAACATGTGTGTATTCCTATTAACAAAAATAAATTATTCTCTCTCTCCTCTCTCTCTCTCTATCTCTCTCCTCACTTCTATTTCCACCTCCCTCTATATTTATCTATTTCTCTCGGACCTCACTCTCCTTGTCCGTCACCGCTTCACTCTCTCCTATATCTTTCTTCATATCCCTCTCTCTCTTTCCAATCTTCCTCTCTCCTTGTGTCCCTCTTCTCCTCTCCCCCATTGTCTCTATCCCACCTCAATATCTTCATATTCTCTCTCTCTCTCTCTCTCCCTTTGATCCCTCCCCCTTCCTCTCCCCCACTCCTTTTCCCCTTTCTTCCATACCTCCTCCCTTCTCTTTATATGTTAGGGACCTATCCTTCTTAACCCCTCATGTAGGTAGAAAATTATATTTTCCATGTAATAAAGGTCAACATTAGTTTAAAAGAACTATTTATTAAATGAGAACAAGTCAATGTAAAAAGACCTAATAGAATATTTCGCTTCTATAAATATCTTCCACTAGAAGGTTATTTATAATATAGAATTAGCATAAATAAGAGTAGGAGGCATGCTAGATTTTGTCTTGAGAAATATTGTAATAGAGGTTGCCCCCTCGAAGAGGAAAGTGAACATTACTTCCTATCAATAAAGGTATTATTTTGGTGTTGTGGTTTCATATATTATGTTGTTCCGCTATTATGCTCTGCAGTGTTTCTGTTTTTGGCTATTATAATAGATTTGGTACCTTACAAGTTGTATCATAGCACTTTCCTTGTCAGAAATTTGTGGGTTATTTTTTCAAGGTAGAGACGTATTTTGACGTTTTAAAGATACAAACATCTATCGTTCAACTCATAAATTTTTGGTTGGAGAAGCATACATGCAGGACCTACAAGTGGTACATAAGCACACATTGTTGGCCACCCTTGTAACCCATGTTGGCACCCCTTCGAGTGGTAGCACATCATACAACATATGTATACAGATTGACCTAGATATCTTGAAACCCTCCGTAGGTAAACCAATCAACAACCTGACTTCTATAGTGTTAGTGAGAACAACACTCGGGAAGATACTATCTAGTACCTAGGTAGTCGGGTAGTACGTCTAAGGGCACGATCTAGTATGCTTAGTTGGTTTCCTGAGATATTGGATCTAGTACTACTATTGGACCTTGCACGTATATCAAAGAGCTATAGCACAGGGAAAACCCTTGTCTATAGATATCATAAATACCTTAACCCTTGGGATGGAAACAGAAATAGAATAGACAAGATCTATTGTCGTGGAACTTACCTCCTGCATTATGGTTGTGAAATTACTACACATTTTTTCCTGTTAAGAATTTGGGCCTTTCAACACTTCAATATTATTAATATCAGAGTATAACTCCATAGGAGTTAAAAAAAAATCCCTTTGGTACCCTTATTCGGGACCTATCCCATTGGGTTCCTATCATCTCCTTGAATGCAGTGGTACCTTTCATTTTCAAGCCTTTTTTTTCAGTGGACCCGATCCCTTTTCTCGGTGCCCCTGTTTTCCACCTCTCCCATTATATTCCCTTTTTCGCCCTGATTGTCGTGGTACCTATCACTTGTAAGTCCTTTTCTGTGGTCCCACCCACCCCCTTTCCCTTACATGCACCCACCATATCCAAATGGCCACCACTCACAACTAAGACCTATAACTTTCCATCACTTGGACAAAGGAGACCGTCAACCAAGTGACTTCTAAGATTACTTCCGCCAATTTCCACATTGAAAAATTAGAGACCCACTTCCAACAATAATTTGACGCCATGGAGGCCAAATTCATGGGAAAATGTTCCACCCTCTACTTTGATGTCAACCAAATGTTGAACCAGCCCCAAGGCCCTTCTTTTTCATATCAATCGTCCCACTTAGATGGTGGTTATTCCCCCCATTCTATGCTTTCTCAATCCAACTCCTTTCATCATGACCCACGTCCTTCATAAGTTGAGGTCAATAAATTTAATGGTTCCGACCCCATGGGTTAGGTCACTCAAATGGAGCATTATTTCTCTCTTCATGACATTACTAATGAGTTGGCCAAACCTCATTATGTTGTTCTCTATCTATATCCTGAATGATAACAATGGTGGAAATGGAATAAAAATGCACACCGTGGGTATATTGCATGGACCCAATTTATTGCAAATATCTATGAATTATTTGACACTGACACCCACTATTTAGAATGTTTGACCAAGTTGAAATAGTCAAGCATATTGGAAGAATTAATAAATTCCTTTGAGCATTTGGCCTTCAGAATGGAGGGCATGACAGATGCGTTATTTCGGGAATGTTTTATCAATGGTCTAAAGGATGGAATTCAAGAACAGGTCCTCATGGATTTCCCTCAGACATGGTTGGAATCTACTAAACATTCCAAACAATATCAACAAGTTGTTTTTTCCTAGAACAAAAAACCCTCTTTTGTTCCTCGCCCTTGCCCCACAAATCCTAGCCCCCCTGCCACTCCCCTCAAGGTCTATAAATTAACTTAGGCCAAAATGGTTGAGTGCCAACTAAAGGGTCTTTTCTATAATTGTGATGAAAAATATTTTCCCAGGAACAAGTGTAAGGAACAAAAAGATTTTATGGCAATTTCATAGGATGTTGCTGAAGAAGAAGTTGTAGCTCCCCCTGTTGAAGAGTTACCCATTCTATATGCTACTATGGAGCCCACTAAGACACCCGAAGTTTACCCCCTAATTTCATTGCATTCCCTCATTGAATTCTTTGCTCCACAAACCCTCAAGCTCATTGTCTATATTAAGCATAGGAAATTCATCATCCTTGTTGACAGTGGAAACACCCATAATTTTATTCACCGCCACATTTCCCAGGAAACCAATTTCTATATTTGTGTCTTCAATAATTTTCAAATCATGATAGTTAATGGTTGGTTCAATAAATGTGGTGGGGATTGTGAAAATGTACATCTTCAAATTGGACAATACCACCTAAAATGTCATATGTTTTCCATCGACATGGGAGGTTATGATATTGTGCTAGGTGTTGAATGGTTACACGCTTTGGGCCCCATTCTCATGTATTTTAAGGAATTAACCATGAAATTCCTCTAGGAGGGACAAAAATATCAATTCCAAGGACTCACAGCAGGTTCTCATGAGATCATGAGTTCCCATCGAATGAAAAATCTTCTCAAGAAATTTCATTTGGGTACTATTTGCCAACTCCATTCTATTCAAGTAGTTGAGACACCCCCCGTGCATCTTGACCTCCAATATATCATCTCCAAACACCAAGATATTTTTTCCACTCCTCAAGGACTTCCCCCTTCCCATGGTGTTCATGATCACATTTCATTCCCCTTGTTCCCAACGGTCTTCCTTCCAATGTTATCTCTTATCGTCATCCTTTTTCCCAAAAGAATGAAATTGAGAAAATCATATAAGAGTTTCTCCAAGTGGTTGTTATCCTCCCTAGTACCAGCCCCAATTCTTATTTTGTGGTTATGGTATTCAAGAAATAAGGTACTTGGCGCATGTGTCCTTACTTTCATGCCCTTAATAATATCACCATCAAAGACAAGTTTCTTATTCTTGTTATTGATGATCTCTTGGATGAATTGAGTGGTGCTCAGTACTTTACTAAACTTGATCTACATTCTCGATACCACCAGATATGTATGAAAGAAGCTGACATTCTAATACTTCCTTTAGAACTCATGAGGGTCACTATGAGTTCTTGGTCATGCCCTTTGTCCCGTGTAATTCCCCCTCCACCTTCCAAAGTCTTATGAATCATGTCTTTCGTCCTTTTCTGCATCATTTTGTCTGAGATTTCTTTGATGATATTCTCATCTATCATAAAACTTGGACATCCCATCTCGCCCATGTGGATCAAGTTATCCATATACTCTCTAAGCACCAACTTTCCTGAAACAATATAAATGTTCCTTTGGAGCTTCAGAAGTGGAGTACCTCGGTCATATTGTGGGAAAGGACGGTGTACGGGTGGAAAATTGAAGCTATGCAGGATTGGCCTCGCCCTAAAACTTTTAAAATCTTGCATGGATTTATGGGTTTACCATGTTATTATTGCAATTTTGTTAAGAATTATGGGAAAATTGCAGCACCTCTCACTTCTCTCCTTAAACATAATGCCTTCACTTGGACTCCATCAGTTTACCAATCCTTTCAGACCTTGGAAGACACTATGTGCACAACTCCAGTCCTATCCCCTCCCAAATTCACCAAGACTTTTGTCTTAGAATGTGATGGTTTTGGAAAAGGAATTGGGGAAGTCCTCATGCAAGATGGTTGGCCTTTGTCCTTCATCAGTAAACAACTTTCAGACAAACAATTGGTCCAATCCATCTATAAAGAGGAAATGTTGTCTATTATGCATGTCGTGGATCTCTAGTATCCTTATTGTGGGACAATTTGTTTAGATTGATGAATAGTTGGTTGTCATTGATGTCAAACTTTGGAGAGAGATATTTTATGTTTATTTCAACCCTTAGAGATTGATTTCAGCCCTTGGAGAAGTGCGGTAGTGAATTCTAGTAGCACAAAGGTATTGGTAAGGGACCTACATTTGTTTAAGGAATAAAGGCATGAATATAAATATATTTGCAAGTGAGATTTCTTTAGATGGACAGTACATTTCGTGTTATTTCCAGTGATATGTGGAACGTCACATAACTCCTTACGGTTAGAAATTTATGGCCTTGTGAAGTTGGAGAACCCTCATGAGTTTTCTAGAAGCCGTGGAAGGTCAAAGAAGTAAAAAATATTCTAGAAGATCCTAGAAGAAGTTGACTAGTCAAAAGGGTGAAACTAGGAGTTAATCATTGGTTAATTGGTTGTATTAAGAAAATAATTAAAAATAAATTAATTGCAACTAGAAGTGGTTAAGTTAAGTGGACAAAATGGCTAAGTTGACAAAGTGGTTAAGTGGACAAAAGTTGATACTTCTAGAGGAAGCTACTTGGAGATTATAAATAAGAGAGCAAGGGTCTCTCACTAGCACCTACTAAGAATATTGAACATATAAAAGTGACTTAGGTAACCAAATGATATCTAAGATGAATTTCATAGGGAAGGTGAAGTAAACAAGGTCAAAAATTCGAGGGAGGATAATTTTTTTTGATGATGCTTTCTAAGGTATGTTATTTACAGGTCATCTCAACATTTTCACAACAATTGTTTTTTAGAATGATTCACATAGAAAAATATGGAGGTTGTTGAGACGACATATCCAGGTAACTATGATCAAAATTTCACTTGTGGGTCATTGTAGTTTTGTAGTTACACTCTGTGGAAAACAGGGTTTGTGGCTAGTCTCGAAACTAGTCTAAAAAATGTATTCCGGGTAAAAATGTCATAACTTCTTCATAGCAGATCCAATTTTAGTCAGACCAAAGTAATTGTTTATATTACAGTCTTTAGTATGTTGTGTGCCATTTTCAAATGAATACAAAAAATATTACATGCATGGCATGCTCTGGAATTTCTCTCTCTAGAATAAGCCAGAATTTAGCAAGGTCTTCCATTTTTTCTATAACTCTTTTTATAGGAGGTTCCAAGAAGTGAAACCTGGAGGAATTGTAGAGAAGAAACTGAAGAAAATTGTGTATCATTTTCATACCTTATTCATTACAGGTACAGAGTTATGGTTGTTTCAAGTTAGGGTTGTTTACTAATACAAAACTAGTCATGT
>SNQJ01S0260864.1:0-11299 GCA_010110895.2 Picea sitchensis
AAGTTACAGTGGGTTTGTTGTAGGTTGTATCCCTTCATATGTTGGATAATAATAAAGGAAGGACCTGGCAATTTCTCTAGTGGACGTAGCCCACACTGGGTGAACCACGTAAATCTATGTCTCTATTGTATTGTGTATCTTCTATGTTTTGTTTCTTCATTTGTTTTATTTTATTTCTCCACGGTCCTGTTTTTATAACATTTTATTCTCTGAGCTGCTAGAAGGTCGGATGCCCAGAGACGTCTCTTTCACCCTTTCTCCTAAGTCTTCCCTTTTCTCTCACTTTAACTCAATTTACTAACTGAATTTAATGTGGCCCTCACTTCCCTATGCATTTCTTGTCCAGCTCTGTGTTGAACATCTTTCATGTTGTTCAGTTTTGTCTATCGACCATCCACATTTAAACCAACATCCACCTAAAATCCGATGGGTACTGGGCTTACCTTCGACACAATCCATAGGTGACTTATGGTGCTAACAACTACTACAAACTATTTTACAATATGGATGGAGGCTATCCCTCTCATGCACATTAATGAAAAGGTAGTAATACAATTTCTAGAACAACAACTGATAACAAGGTTTGGACTACCCTTCGTCCTCATTTTTACAATGCTTCCTACTTTTCCTCCAAAAGCTAAATTATCTCTTGACAAGGGGATCATAATAAGATACTTTGCAAACTATTATATGCAAGGGAATGGGGTAGCAGATTCAACTAACACCTTGTAAGAATCTTGAAAATGAAGATTGTTGAAAATCAAAGGAATTGACATAATTAACTTCATAACGTCCTATGGGATGATAAAGTGACACCTAAATAATCCATAAAAATTCTCTATACTTTATGTTATATGGGAAATAATCCATTCTACTAAACGGATTGTATCTTCCATAATTAATACTCGCCCATGCATGAAGAGGTCATCCCTCATCTGCTCTAAAACAAAGGATTGATACCCTTCTCATGCTAGACAAATAAAGAGAAAAAGATAAAGCTAAGTTCACCTCTCATCAACAAACAATTAAAATATGGTTTGACAAACATAAGGCCAAAGAAAAAAGTTTTGAAGTAGGGGACCTAGTTTTGAAATGGGATAAAGAAAACGAGTCTAAGGGAAAACACTCAAAACTTCAAAATCTCTAAGTTGCACCCCTTTTGTCACCTAAATGAGAAAAATAAGGATGCTTACAATCCTAGTTGGGTTATCTAGGCAAGACAACAATGAAAGAAAGGGTTAGAAATATCAAGAATAAAGAATAAATAAAGAACTAAGCTAAGAACAATAAAAGAAACCAAACTAGAGTGCATAAGAACATTACAATAAAAAATAAACAACACTCATGCCACCAATGGATAGGATTGTATTAGTGGGAAAACACCAAAGAGAAAGGGAGATATATGGGTCCCCTCTTCCTCCAAGGGAGGGCTCTTGGACTCTCAAATATTGAGCTCTTCTTACAAGAAACAAACTGGAATGAAATGGTGAAGAGAATCCAAAGCACATTCACTCAAGAGGTGATATGAATGGCTAAATGAAATGGTGCTTGTATATTCTTGATGAGAAAAGAGGATTCTCCAAGAGAATATAAGAAGCATAACAATACAAATGAATTCCTTAGAAATATAGTGCACCCATGGCCTCCTTTTATAGCATAACTTTGAGGCATTATGCAACCAGTTCTTAATGTGAACAAGGGGCCTTGTAGGGCACCCTTAGGTCTTTGACCAGCCCCCTAGCCGGATTCAGCCAAGATTTGGGTGTCAAATAGATTTGGAAGCTGAACCAGAAGTGGGTGGAAGGCCGACGAATATCATAAATGTGCTATTATGAGGGGTGCACGGTTTTTTGTGTCCACAATCGCGGATCATGCGCATGTGCATTTCTAGATGGTGCATGTACGCACGCTCCCTGTGTGGCCTTAGCGCATGTTGATTTTATAACTGGTTGTATAGTTTTGGACCTTTTGGAAATGAATTTTTGGTCCATGAGTGAACTAATGGGTGTTTTGTATATGCTAGTTTCCTTTAACCATTTGTGGACGAAATTCCAGTGATAATACATGCCCCCTGATGTGTGAGGTTGGGAGAATATGTATAGCCAAAATACATCAATGTTTCTTCTAATGAGAATACTTTTGTAAGAAGGAGTGTTGTGGGGAGTTCCAAGAGTGACCCATTGGGGGGAGAGGGGAACCTGTAGGACCCAAACCTTTCAAAAGGGGTGAAAAAATAAAACTGTGTACAAATGAGGCGGGCATGCCCCATGCTCGTGTCATGTAACTCAAAAATGTGTAATACAGTATCTAAAGTTGTGTGTTGACATAGATCACTACAGCACCCTCCGGGGTGGTTCAATAATGACAGAGGACAATTATGATGGTGAACAAACTCTGAAAAAGGTAATGACACCTATGGGGTGTGTTGATGATACACAAATATTGATAGTCTATCAAATTTCAAAGGTCTTCGACATAAATAAATAAAACTGCAATAGTCGCAAAGTAAGACCCATCGCCACATGATAAAGTGTTGAATTTGAATGTCATGGTGGTCAACAACAGTAGAGATCGATGATGGTTCTCTCTATGTCATCCAAGTTTTCTCATTTTGAAGGTAACGAGATTCAAGATATTGTTGCCCGTCTGGAAACTATGTTGATGTCTACATAAAGGGAGAAATAATTTCGAGAAGCGGAGGGCTTCATGAAATCCACTGGATGAAAGCAGGAACTGAGGAGTAACATGGATGAAGTCCAGAGGTGGTGAGACTCAAGACTACCATTGGTTGGGGGTAGAGGTAAAGTGGTAGAAACCGTGAAACTGAATCTAGAGTCAGGGGGGTGACTAAACCAGGGTAAATTGTGCCAAAGGCATGACAAAATGGACAAACGCAGAGACCAAAAAAAGGGGTATGGGCTGTAAGATCCTCGGGGCTTATGGATAATGGCATTGATGGAAGGAATTCAAAAATTCCCTAAGCAAGGCCGAAAAGGGTTTCTTTTGCTAGAAAAAGTAATGTCACCAAAGGTGATGACAAAAACTACGTTATGGATGAAACCAAAGGATTTGTATGGTTACCAAATAAATAAAGAATAATTGGGGATGGGTGTATAGATACAGAAATGGGTGCCCCAGTGTAATATGGCCTGGCCTGTAAGGGCGTAAGTTGCGTGGGAATTAGGTGGAGGGTGGGGGGCCCATAGGTGGGTTTTTGTATTAGGTGAGATGAATGGAGGACAATCTGCAGATGGGAAAATTGACGATGGATGAAATTAATGGTTAATGATACTGCGGGGGTGGAGTCAAAATAGAACCATGATGAAGTAACCTGGGAGTCCAGTGGGCAGGATATCAAAATGAGGAGAAGGAGTATGTGGTTGATTCTCAATGATGCGTAAGACTATCCAGACTCCTATCCCTAAAGGGTGAAAACAACATGAGTGTCAAAGTGCCAAGGGAGACTATGAATGGGACAACTCAAGTGGGGGAGAGTGCTACCGGGTGATAGTACGAAAATGCAGTGGAGGTGACAATACTGCAAATTCAGATATAGGGATCCTAGAGAAAAAGATCAGAGGGTGTGACTGGGAGATGCAATGTGATATTCATAGGGAATGACTACATGCCAGTATCGATGATATACTTGAAGGGATATTATTGATGTATAATGATCAAGTACCTGCACACATGAAAACAGAATACCCGACGTGAAAATATCTGAAGAGAAAGATCATATAACAATTATTCAATAATGTGTGAATGTAAGCATGTGTACCTGAGCGTAATATGAGAAAAATTCTCCCTAGGGGATAAGGATGGATGGTGGCCCGAGGACTCTGACTGTGTAGGCGGCAAGAGCCTAGTCCCATGGCTGAAGATGGATCAGAAAACAGACATTCAGAGCTCCCGAAATGGATTATGTAAGTTTCACAAAAGGGACTATATATAGATGTAGGGCCCATATTGCCACCTCATGTGTACCTACTGCTAGAGTGACGGGACGAGATATTTGAGGAGAGATTTGGAAACCCGTTACCAGAGGAGCTCGTGTTACCCAAGGATGGGCAGTTGGTTGTCTTAGCCCAGAGGTATTTTTTGGTGGAGAACTTTATGACGGGATCCATGGTGAGTATTGGGGCGATGGATGCCCTTGTGCATCGTTGCGTGGCAGCGATGATTGTGAGATTCTATGGGTCTCTCACGACTCAATGGATCAGTGGGGGTCCACCAAGGGTTATGCAGAGGAAATTGGAAGGTGAGCATTTTTCCTTGGGGTTGATGCTCCATGCCAAGATGGTAGGGCATCTTAACAGGTGTCGAGCTGTTGACTTTGGGGAGTTTTCCTTTGGGTCCATATTGGTAGCGTGGTTCTTGGAGAGGGTGCCGATGTTGCACCCTAGAGTGCTTCTAGGCACACATGGTGTGTGAGAGTCATGACTGAGGCGGTGAGCGATGGTATTGGTTCGTCACAGTGGTGGGGAGGGTGGCCACTATTTCATGGCTGAGGCTACACAGGTGTGGCATCAGATGCCACAAATCATACTTCGATATCCGTATTTTGGGGTGGACTTATGGGATGATCCGAATATGGTGCTACCCCTAGGAGAGGTGTTCGACCACAGAGGTATGATGTTATATTTGATGTTTTGATATGTTTAGATAGCATAGAATATATTTTATGTATGGATGGATGTTGATGCTATCATTTTTTTGTGATGTGTGTAGATGTGGGGCATCGTGGGTGTGAGGTGGAGTTGATCAGGGCGTCAGTTCATCAGGTGCTGGTGAGACCACTGCGGGGAGAGTCGCGAGCAAGGGAGATATGACAATGGGAGGATGTTGGAGAGAGGCCCATTGATGATGAGAGAGCATCCAGGAGACACCTCTATGATGACCCTGGTCCAGGTTCGTCACATGCTCCTCTGGCTGGGGCCAGGAGAGAGTTTGAGGATTTTTTCCACTTATTAGAGGCGATGCTTCAGGGAGTGCCTGAGGGTATGTGGGTGCGCATATAGGATGAGGGGGTCCTAGAGAAATGTATTGTTCTTCCGATGAAGTCACAGAGTCTGATCTGCAGAGCAGTTGTAGCGGGAGTGACGACGACTGGGCAATTTCCCCCAGGGTATGAGGGACCAATAGCTGGTGGGGTACCTCCTCTAGAGAGAGGACCAAGTGGTGGTGCTATAGAGGCTCCATGAGGGCCTCTATATATGTATTGTTTTATTTATATAGGCTTGCGAGCCTATTTTTTATATGGTGCAGTGGCACCAGTTTTGTATTTATAGGAGTGAGATGGTCACTTACCTACAAATGTTTGTATGTATTATAGCTTTTGTTGTAAACATTGATGACACACCGACCGATATATATATGGATATACATTTTGGGATCTTTATGATGTTCACTTGTGTTGATGTCTTTTATTGCTTTTGATGATGTCTAATCTATATGCTATGATAGACTTTTGATGAGTTATGTATGTGTAATGGTAACTTGATGGGATAAATTCCAATCTAATACTAGGTTAGCCATATTATTGGTTATCTGATTGTATTGTCATGGAATATGTGTGAATGTGATTGAATCAAATTTCGAGATAAAAGTCTAACTTGCAAGTATTTGCGAAAAAGGCATGGATCACGTACATGCTACACATTATTGAGCTAGAGGATGACAAGATGGGAATCTAGTAAGATGCTAAGGTGGCGAATATGGCGGCGATTGGCCTTGGCGAGGAGGCCAATGACATCTTTGTATTATGCTTGGTTTTTGGTAGATGAGCCCAGGCATATGCCGCTGGTGTGGATCAGTTCATGTGAGGGGGTATAGAGGTCCCAAGTGGCCGAAGTGATATTCTGTGTCCAACGGCTAGCTCCGTCGGTGTAGCCAATGTGTAAGGCCGATGAAGGAGGCATATGTCAATAACACCAATGATGGATTAGACGCATGATACTGAGAAAAACAAGACTAAAATCTCTACAAAAATAAAAATCCTTGTGTAGCATGGTTATGCTCAGGCATAAAATTTCTTTAAGTACAATACATTGATGGGTTCCTTGAGGGGGTGGCCTTTGGGGAAGGCCAGGATGTATGCACCTTTAATGAGGCAATGTTGGACGATATAAGTTCCATGCCATAATGATTTGAACTTTCCATGGTCGAAGGTATCATGAGTGATATCGTAAGCAAGGACGAGGTCGCCTTCGTTGAATGATCGAAGGTTGACATGGTGATCAAAGGTGGCCTTCAACTGTTTTTTAGCTGCCTCATTGTTCTGTAATGAATATCGAAGATCTTCATCCAGGGACTCTAAGTTCAGAAAACATTGTTCCATCGGAGCAGTGTTAGGTAATATCTCAATAATGGTGCGTAATGTGGGTATCTCACATTCGATAGGGAGAGTGGGCTCGCCCCACGTACTAGATGAAATGGTGTGAAACCAGCGGTATTTTTAACTATTGTGTGATAAGCCCACAATGCAGAAAACAACATAAGCTGCCAATTAGTCTTATGTTTTTTTACCATGCACTACAACATGGTCTTGAGGACCTTGTTGACCACCTCTACCTGTCCGTTCGACTGAGGGTAGTATGGGGAGGTGAACTCGTGGGAGAAGCCTAACCTGGAGGAGAGTTCGAAGAAAATATCATTCTTGAAGTGTTTTCCATGATCATAGACTAACTGTAGGGGGAATACAAAGTAGGAGATGATGTGGTTAAATACAAAATGCACTGCAGTGTCAACGGTGTTGTTAAAAGTGGGCATGTCTTCAGCCCATTTGGTAAAATAATCGACTACGATGATGATGTATTTGTGTCCATTGCTAGATGGAGGGTTGCAAGTCATAAAGTCTATGCCCCATTTGAAAAAAGTTCCTGCAGTAATGAATGGGTGTAGAAGAGTGGGTGGTGCTCTTGATTTGTTGGGATATAGATGACATTTGTCACATCATTTCACGGCATGGAGAGTTGGTAGTATCATAAGGAAATGTGGTAATGAGTTCGGCAAGGACGAGGGCTTTCTTTCTCTTGGGTGTGGAAAATTCAAGGTCTTACTCCTGAAGGATGATGATCCATCGGGAAAATTTTCCATTGATTTTCCGACGACTGAGAAAGCATTGCATTGGGTTGGAATCTTCTACAACTTTGGTAGTTCGAAGCAGAATGTAATGGCATATCTTCTGGACTGCGAGGACAACTGCAAGGGCAAGTTTCTCTTCATGATTTTATTTCAAGGGCAGTCCTGAAATATTTTTACTAATGTAGTAAATGACATGCTCGCGATCATCATCCCCTATCTGGACTAGAACCCCTGCTACTGAGATGGATGAGGCCAATAAGTAGAGGATATAGTCATCATCATAGTTAGGTGGACTAATCAATGGGGTGTTGGAGAGTGCCTCTTTAAGATCGTTGAAAGAGGATTGGGTATGTTTGTCCCATTGGAATGGGATATCATGACGTAAGAGTTGAAGGAAACCATGTGCCCGAGTAGCGTAATCGAGGACAAAGAGGCGTAAAAAATTAGCTTTGCCTTGTAGGCTCTGCAGTTGGTGTAAAATCTGTGGTGGGGGAATTTCTGTGATGGCTTGGACCTTGAGGGGGTCGAATGCGATGCCGTGTTGGGATACAATGGACCCAAGGAGGCATCCAACAGTGACACAAAAACCACACTTGAGAGGATTCAAACGGATATTGTACTGACAACACCTGTGAAATACAATGCATAAGTCATCCAGGTGTTGAGTGCATTTCTAGGATTGAGCGGTGAGATCGCCCAGGTAGGCGAGAATGATTTGAGCCAGATCATGAAAAATGTATGTCATGGCGCGTTGGAAAGTGGCTCCAATGTTCTTGAGGCCGAAAGGCATGACACGATATGAAAAGGTACCCCAAGGGGTAGTGAATGCGGTTTTGTATTGATCGGCTGGGTGGATATGGATTTTGGTTGTAGCCAGAGAAACTTTCCATGAATGGAAAATCCTCATGGCTGGCACAATCATCGATAATATGATCGATAAAGGGTGTTGGAAAGTTATCTTTGGGATAGGCATGATCGATATCATGAAACTTCGTACAGACGCGGATAATGCCCTGTTTTTTGTTCACCAGGATGGGGTTAGAGACCCATGACGTATATGAAATGGGTTATATGAACCCTGCAACGCGTAATTTTTCAATCTTGGCTTTGATGGTTGCTTCTTTGGATGGGTGTAATGGACGTTTATTTTGTCATACGAGGGTAATATCAGGCCATGTGTCTATACGATGTTCGACAATAGAGGGATCAAGGCCTGACATCTCTCTGTATAACCAGGAAAAATGTCCTGGTATTCCTGGAAGAGTGATTTGTAAGTGATGAATTCTTCAGGAGAGCATATGGTGTCGATGGCGATTTCCTCTGTGATTCCAAGTTTGATGGAAATATCAATTTTGACAGTGGGGAAATGTTGGCCATATTACCTTCCTCAAAAGCATCGAGGGAAGGGATAGGGTGATTCAATCCACCTATATGCCCTGATAGGATAAAATCATTGGATTTGATTGCGTATATGGATTTTTGGCTAAGAGACGCAAAGTGATCTTGTGAGAGAAAGAGCACGTGGTGATGGAGCGGATCCCATGGGAAATCGGGGGTGGTTAATTTCTCGAGGATGTCTTCATCGCAGTGCAACTATCGAGAATATAGTGGATCCATGGGAACAACATTGGTGACTATCACTGCGTGGTTGTCTTCAGGTGGTGAAGAGGTAGGGAGGGTGATGCAAGGGGGTTGTGATGGTTTTATTGACATGAACCAAATATCAAGATATTGTGGGTTGAAAATGGTAGTCGGGCGTAGAATTGTTGTGGGGAAATGAATTGGAGAATTGGGGGGATTTGGGGGAAAATCCTTATATAAATCATCCAGTAACCATGGGGGAGTAGGGAGTGCCTCAGGTTCCGGTGAGAATATATGAACCACATCAAGTGATGGGGTAGGGGTATTCATTGGTTCTACTAGAGGTAGGGGTGTAGGGTTTTGAATAAGGGCCATTTGGAAATGCATGTATTCAATTATCATATGACAATGGTATGTGAAATGATCAAGTGATTCGCATAGAGAGCAAGGACATATCATATGTTCATTGATCGAGCTCGTGACATAGTGAATGTCAGTGACATGCATGTGAGATGATGCAGGTGGAGGAGGTTCTTGCTAGAAGTTCTCGCGAACGACCGTTAGAGTCTGCTGGAATTGAGGTAATTCCAGACAATGGTGGGTGTAATGGCCATACTAAGAACATATGGAACATGCGAATTTGGTTTGCAACCCTTTGATACCTCTGTTAGTGGGCATAGTGGTAGCATTGGAGGAAGTGACAGGTGGCGTCGGTGCCTGTGGGAGTTGAATTAGATTTCGTAGATTAGGGAGAGACAGGCACTTACTGGTGGGGTGTCCATATTTCTTGCATAGTGCACAAGGAGGTTGAACTCGTGCTGGGGGTGAAGTGGTAGGGTCTTTCTTCTTCCATCTGTCCCCAGCTATACCGGGGGTGTTGGTGAGTGGGGTTCTGGGTGGGATGGTGGGGGTAAGTATTGGAATCTGCATCAGGATTCCTTCTTTTTGGGGAGGGAGGGATGGTTCATGGACCATCTTAGGTGGATGTAGATATGATACTGGGATTTCCAGCACCATATTGGGAAGGGTAAGTGTTGGGTTACAAAAAGGTATAAATATCTTCCTTTTTGTCCATAGTTTATGATATCATTCTGATTAAATTTTCAATTAATTAGGAATAAATAGGAAAGAACATGATTAATATGTCTTTTAGAGTTGTTATTTAAGTTTTATTAAATATATTCTGAATTACGATTGAATGGTTTGACTTTGTTACAGAATTGGACAAATAACTGTCGAAGATAACCAAAGAGATTTTGGCTATGCGCAAGCTATTAAAGGTTGAACATTTTTTAGGCGCAAAGCAAATTGAAGACAATACATTTGCTATGTTGTAATTTTATAATAGTAAAGGAATCCTGAGGATATTTCGATCCTCGGGATAACTTGATTTACCCAAACTATTGTAATATATAAGAGGGTAATAGATCCAAAAAAACATAGAGAAAAAACCACATTTTAAGTATTCAGATTCAAAATTTCCCTGCATGAGTAGTTGTTGTAAATGTTTAACCAGTTATGAAATCAATGAAATTTTTGAGTGTTTTTATCATCCCTGCATTCTGAGTTTCTTGTAGCAGTATTTCTGAAGACCAAGGGCTCGGTCTGAAGAAGCTACTGTCTCGTTCTGTAATTGTATAAGTTCAGAGTTTTGATTTCTATTTCGTGATTCAGATTTCTTTTAATTGCATGAGCGTATCAATGAATTGATGATTGTTTGCATAAGACATGCATTTCCTTAAGTATTCATGATTGTTGTTATGATTTCCATTTCTGAAGATTGTTGCTTGACAATTCCTCACATTTTAATCTGCACTGTTCCTTTGCTTTAGATTTACAATTGTTGTTCCTTTCGGTTAAAAGTTACATTAGTTGTTCCTTTCAGTTAAGGTTACAATAGTTGTTCCTTTCCGTTAAAGTTACATTAGCTGTCCCTTTCGATTAGAATACAATTATTATTTATTTTGAAAGATAGAATAATTCGCTATGTCCTTTCCAGTAATTAGAATTCATGACTGATACATTAAATCTGCAAGTCCTTTCTTAGATTCAATTACTGCTTTATAGTTAAGTGAATTCAATTAGATTAATTAGTTCCTTTCATTTTACAACATCTTAGTAATCAGATTTCAATTTCATTTAGTTCTTAGAATCTTTGGTGAACGTTTGAGGAACTTGATTGTTGATGAACTTAGATCTGGTTTAGCTACACGATTTTAGGCTACCTGCAAAAACTTTGTCGATATTCTTGAGATAAAAGACGAATCCCTGGGTTGATAAATTAATGTTAAACGAAGGTTGTTTTTAGGACATCTTTAGAGCCCAACATTTTGGCGTCGTTTCTAGGGAGAATATCAAAGGTAGCATAGGTTGTGTCTCTAGAGGACCAGGTATTGAAGACAGAAGGTAAGAACCTACATAGGCAATAAATAAAATGCTTATGCCAACGCTTACCTCCAGTTGACACTTAAAAGGTTTCATAGGTGTTTCTTTTGTTGAAATTTATTTTTTCGTTGTGTGAAGTGTGTATGACTAGAAAGAAGGATCTTTAAAAAAAAAAACCCCACCAAAAACTACCAAAACCCAGGGTTCAATGATCCCTGGAAGAAGCACTTTCATAGACGAAATCATCAAA
>SNQJ01S0260865.1:0-11502 GCA_010110895.2 Picea sitchensis
GATCCAGGTGGAACTGGAGGGAGAATTTCTACCAGAACCCCAATGCATATTGGACAGAAAGGAAACCCCACTCTAGAACAGAACCATTGCACAGGTCAAGGTGCAGTGGAAACATTTTGTCCCAAATGAGGCTACATGGGAAATGGAGGATTCCATGAGACAGGCATATCCAATTTTGTTTACTTCTGTACATGAAATTCATGTTAGTAGCTAAAAACATCGAGGACGATGTTCCCTTTTAAGGGGGAGGGAATTGTAACACCCTGTTTCTCCTAGCTTGTAAATATAACTGGACTGGCCAAGAACTATGGAAAACTCATAAATGTGAATATGTGATGTAAATGGACCTTGAGGAAAAAGGTCAATGAATGTGAATAACATTTTGAATTTATTGCAGGACTGCTGAGAGGGGATGTGCAGAAAAATAGACCATGATGGCAGTGGAAGGCACCTGGAAAGGTGGCATTAACTTCCATCGAGAATTAACACCGTATTTGGACTCCACTGGCCCGGAGAACCAAAAGCGGCTCGTTGGCCCTGAATTTAATGTCTCGCAGGCTGGTAGGCGGATGGCTTAATGAGGGATGGGATGGTGAACTGCCCATCCGTAGAACCGTCAGGCCTGACCAAACGTGAGGGTAATCGCGCCACACACAACGTCGCAAGAGGATAAGGCGTAAGGTAGAAGCGATTGGGGGGCAGACACGAGGGAAACTCTGGAATTATGTAGAGTGAGTGATATCAGAGAGGAAGGATTGCAACCTTCGCTCCTGGTCACTGGCAGACAAAGACGCAGTCTCACAACATCATGGTCTCAGCTTGGGGGTGGCTAGTGGTAAATCCGCTGGGAGTCGCTAAGCCTACAGTTGGGTGGAAACGAGCACCCCTCTCAGGAGTTTCTTAACCCTGGTGTCATTTCTGATAAGTGTTTTGCCTCTGGCACCTTGAAATATATATGTATTTTGATAATTATTCTCATAAGCTGCGGAACTGTGAATGTTTTCATTTTAAGAATGTCTGAGTAGTATTTTGATCAGTAATAGTAGTTGTATATGCTTATAACAGAAGAAACCGCGCATGACTTATGTTGATAAATGAATTTAATTATGCATAAGTTGAACCAAGTCAGGCTTCCAGCCCGTTCTCGAGAAATTGTTTACCCTTATCTGTCTCCGGGGATGCCCCGGAATAGATATCTTCACAGAGATTCCCCTCTTGGAAAGGTTTACCAAGAACCTGGAAAAAGGACTTGAATGGGCAAGTCTTAACAACCCTGTACGAGGAGGAATGACCCTCTTAAAATCCTGAAGTAGCAGCGTAGGGATAAGTATCGATCGACAGAAAATACCCTGTCGGAAGACCCATGGTCATTCACGACCGTTAGATGGACGAAAGAAACAAGGGCGTTACATACCTTGCCCCTTTTCCTCTATCCTCGTGAATAGCAAGGAAATCGGGATCGTAGACCCCCACTACCCATGAGAACATCTGGACCGTTGATTTTTCCACATCCATGAAGTAGTGGAAGAGTGCACAAGGTGGGACAGATCTGAGCCATTAGATCTTATCTAGAAAAACCCGACAACCGTTGGATCTGTTAAGAGATGCATGAGGGTTAAGCCCTCGTGAATAGGAGGTTGAAAGTTCGGACGAGAGGTGTGGCCATCAGGATATTGACATTCGTGAAATCGGGAGTCACGATGACATGAGGTCGGGTACTTTCATAGTGAAAATCCCAAAATCAATATGAGTCGTCCATCATAGAAGGACACGTGGACAATATCGGGAGCCCGTCAGCATTTTGGAGATCGAAGGGGCAAGTTGTCAGAATATCTCAGCAGCAGAAACTCCGAAATCACGAGAAGAGATCAAGACCATCTGTCATAGGAGGATGCGTGGTGGCAATCAGAGCATGTGGGAAAAGTCCCGAAAGGAAATTCATTCATCGGGACAATGGGAATCCCGCTGACAAGAAGTCCATACACTTTAAAATTTCGATGTCCGAAATCTCGACAAAGTGAAAAGCGTCCATTGTAGGGCCAGCTATCATTATATCGGCATATCGGGATTTGGCAGATCACGAATCCTGAGGATGAGTACATTTCGGCAGTGGAAATTCCAAAAACCCGACAGGAGATAAGGCTGCGGTCTTGTGAGATAGTGGTCATGTGGGGGAGGAGTTTAGCCAGGAGGGCTAACATGTAAGGGACCATATCGGTGAATTGGCTCATCGGCAATCGCTGAATCGGGAGTCCTATTGAGAAGAGTTCGGGATTCCCCATGGTGGAAATCCCGGAGTAGATCTGAGCCATCCGATTGATGGAGGCCACATGTCGAGAGATTAACTACATCGGGAAACTGGGGATCGAGGATTCGGGAGTCCCGTGATTGAGAGTCCGGATTCTTATGATGATAAACCCCAATGAACGAATGAGATTATTTCGAAGGATCTCAGGGTCTGTAATGACCGTTAGATGTAGATATGAGACGTCAACTTAAGTCAGGACGTGAATATGGTTTAGGATAAGCGGCAAGCAGATCTGGACGGACAGAGTCCACCCGTCCAGATCTATGGTTGAAGTTCCATTCCGGAGCCCCCTTACTGTTCTACCTTTAGCGGTAGGAGGGGGGGTCTAGAATTGGACGCTCAACTCTCGAACGATCGAGATTAACTCATCATGATCAACGACGCTCAAGTGGATTCCGGACCCCCCTTGCCATTCTGCCTTTAAAGGGGGGGGGGTCCGGAATAGTGGGGCCCCCCTCCTGACATGTCGACTCCCGTGTCGAGTTTCCCTTTATGCCAGATGTATTCCACTTAACCGCGCGAAGGGGCCTGTTCTCATTGGCGGTTCTCTACCCTATTGGGATGTGTTCCTATTGGCCATTTGCTGGCCCTATAAGGATTCACCCCCATTGGTCGGTCGCTAGCCCTGTCGGGGTTCAGCGGTGGCAGAGTCGAACGATTAGACATTACAGTAGCGTCGAGGCGTGAAATACAAATAGGGACTGCGTCCAAATTGAACCATGATCATGACCCGCGATCACATGGGAATGGAGAAGGAGAGAGAAAGAGCCATCTTACGCTGGGTCTCCAAGGATATTTAGGGGTTCTGGTCCAACAGAAGACTAGAAAATTTTGATTTAGGTAGTGGGTATGTGACAACAGGATTCCACCAACAAGTACAGAAAGAAAGAGACAAATCTTGGCATGACCGCCACATCAAGAGGAAGACGTTCAAGGAAAGAGATCAAGTATTTCTCTATGAAAGTAAATCATTGCAGCACCCATGAAAGATGAGAATGCACTGGCTAGGACCATACGAGGTAAAATATTCACATATGGAGGAGATGTATAGTTAAGAGATCTAGCAGGCACAGACCTCAAAGGAATGATCAATGGGAGCCGGGTGAAGCTGTACAAGGACATTCTACCACCCATCGCATAGTCAAAAAAGAAAAAAAGAGCACAGCATGAGGGACAAGCCGCATACGAAACACGAAGCCAACAAGGGAAATGATAATAGCCGTATCGAAAAAGGAAACAAGCGGCAAAAGGAAAGTTGACAAAAGCAGGTTGACAAGACAACATGAGGCAGAGTTGAAGAAAGGAAAGGATGGATGGGATGTTACATTAAATGCACCAAGTGGAACGACATAGTAGGTGTAATGGCAAGTACGAAACCATCATGGATGCATTGAACCCATAGTTATGGTGCATTAATCGCATGATGGAGGAAGTGTTCTCGACAAGCTTCATGACGAGCCCATACAACACACAAGCACAAAAGCAGTTAGTCTATTCACGAAAGGAGAACAAAAAAAGAGAAACAATAGCTAGAATGAACATAGTGAAGCCACAGAGCTTACTGAAGCCATTCGAACTCAACAAACATTCAACAGAACCATTATGGCAACACCGAAGCTCGCAGAACTAGGCCAGACATCCAGATCAACCAGTGTTTAGACTAGGTCATTAGGACCACTGGAAGAAAACAATCAGCAACCACCGGAGGTCGTTGATATTGACAAAATCCCATTGCTAGAGGAAATCCTAGTAGATTCCATACCAATACTAGAGGAGATTCCACAACCAGAAATAGAGGCCATGGAACAAGATACACCAACAGCGGTGCACGAGCCTCAGAAAAAAGAAGAATAAACCCACCAGGAAATACCACCGGAACATACTGAAGCAGCGATGGAAGTGAACGGAATGGCACACCATCTGGGAGTAGAGGATCAACCAGACGAGATGCAAGCACCTGGCTTAGGTCACCCAGCCGAGGAGACCATTGGAACTACCTGGGCATGGCCACAATGGATGACAGGGGAACAACCAGGAGTTGTTGTAACTTTGAGCCAACCAACACAACAGGAGGACCGAGTTCACATACAGAGCTCACCTCGAAAGAAACCGACTGTAGATATTGTGCTACCTCGCATACCAGGGGGAGTACAGGTGGACCCACAACTATTGTGTCATGTCGAGAAGCTCAAGTATTCCTACCATGACGTAGCAGATGAAACCAAATATCCATAGCTTGCACCATAGGTATTTATGCAGAAAATAGTTGTGAACCAACTCGAACAAACCATCACTCAGCCACACCAGTGGGTGATTGGACTGGACAGAACAAGAATTCTAGGATTGTTGAAGATACCACACTTTAGCAGAGGCCAATATGCATCGGCATGCATCAAGAAATTGTTAGCAGTTACGCATGGAGGGGATGTATGGCTAGACAACCCATCCCCATAACTGTCGAACTTATCATGCAGATAACAGGCCTACCCACCCAGGGTATGGATCCCACACTGATTCTAGATGATAAGTCCAAGTAAAAATTATTGGCAAAAGAGATGAAGAATAAATATGGCACTGATAGGGGAACAAGAGGCATTATAATTAAACGGATCAACAATGTCGTGATGCAATTGGGCGCAAACATCTTAGCCTACAAACTGCTAAGAAAATGCCGCAAAGACAAAGTACCGACATGAGTCATTGTTGTTGTAGCTCAATGCGCAGAAGGCACCTCCATGAGCTGGGCACCATACCTATCAAACTTGTTCCAAGTAGATTGGAAAGAAGCGCAGAACATAGGTACATAATTTCATTACTCATGGCTGATCACTCTCATAGCTTTCATGGGATGGCGAGAACCAGAACATGTCGTATTTTGTACCACACCACTACCAGGAGGAGAACGATATCGCGTCCTGAGATCTACGACACTAGCCAACATAAGAGGGAGAATGGAATCGTATTCAAACCTTACCTATGGGAGATACAGGAAGCCATCAGCCGAGCATGGAGAATAACACTAGAGGCTGTCACACGATACGGGGGCATCACCAATTTCTGGGCTAGGCGACAAGCCATGTGGATACAAACAAGGGAAGACCTGGATAAACAGTGGCTACAGATGCGCTACTGCATCACCGAGGGAGATATCGACATGATCATCAGAGAATTGCCTGATGAATGGAGGATTCCAACCATACCCAGAGAAGTACCGGGACAAATAGCAGAAGGAGGGTCTCCGCAGGTGGAAACACAGCCTCCACAAATCCCAATACCCAAGAAACAAAGAACGGGCCAAACCAAGTCGACTCAGGAATACGATGGCTTAGAGAAGCCAAGGACCCATAAAGGGAGGATAGAAACCACTCAACTGACCAATGGATAGTGGAAACCGACTGAGGGAGCACAGGAAACTTCATCGAACCCCATCACTCAGGAACCAGGGGGAACTAAGAGACAAGCAGTACAGGAAGAAGGTGCACACAAGAAAATGAAGGCAAACGACAACCACCAGACTATACAATCATGAAGGATGATGGAGAGATGATTTCTAGAATGGTCCAAGACTTTCTCACAAAGGATTTCGATCATGCCACGCACCATAGGGATAAACTGCAGAAGGAACTAACAAAAATGGGACAACTCCTTAAGAAATTTGGGGAAGCCCAGATCACGAGTAGCAGTAGAGGCATAGAGCCATCGACCACATAGACCACAAAAAGGGTGGAGGTAGAAGAACGCGACCTAGTTATTCCAATTCCACATGTACATTCCACGGTCTACATAAATCCTAGCATGATGCGAATGGATGAAATTGTGGGACAAACACCACTGAAGGATTTGGATCATATCCAATTGGTCTTGACACGGATGCCATCAAGAGTATTATACAAAATACAGGTTAGCGTCGACCAAGAGATGCAGTCACGAGCACATAAAAACTTAGTCGAGTTACAACAAGCAACAAAGAAGCAGGAAGCATTGGATATAGTTTGTGTGCAGGCCAAATATAAAACTCAGAAGGAGAAGGAATGCAGAAATGAGATGGAACACAGAGTAGAAGAAATGTTTGGGAAACTTCCAACCACTGCGCAAGGAAATGAACTCCCAACTACATAAAAGATCGACCAGATTGCGAAGGCAATTGATTAATATCAGAAGGAGATCAAGAATCTCCGCAGACAGGATAGACTGACAACTCCACCAGCGCAAAGGAAGCAAGCAGCAACAATGCAACTTCAGGAGTTATAAAAATAGGTTAGCACGACAACCGACTTGCTGGATAAAACAATGCAACTTTGGACAAGGATGGAAGAGGATCCACAGGTCCAACACTGGGACAAGGAGGAGGATAGGATCAATGCAATGATCCAAGAACTCAAGCAATGATAAAAGACCATACCAATTCCAGAACGTGTCAAGGGAATGCAAGAGTTGAAGAAGATATAGGAAGAAATTATCACTGCGCAAACATAGAAACATGAGCGTCAGGCTCAAATAGAACCATTGCTGGAATGGGTAGCAAAAGTACTTGCAAAAGAAGAAGAAGATAGAAAACATACAGCACAAACTCATCTAGAATGCGCAGGATTTATGAGCAAGGAAGTGGCAGCTCAGACAATTGACATCATCAAGGAGAAAACCACATAGGCACTGACAAAAGCAGTAGAGTTGCAGAAAAAGTTCCAGATGATCACCAAGGAGATTGAGGAAGCACAGAGAAATTAGGTGACTCAGGATGAGTCACATGATAGTGTTGGGGGCCTATTGGCACCAGGACAAAGGGGAAATAAGAACGATCATGGGAAAGAAAGCATGCACAAAACTGAAGTAACAATTGGCAAAAGAACAACATACATGCATGCAAGAAAGCGTGCACGAAGGAAAGCAACGGCTAGAGGAAGAAAAACATGCGCATGGGAGAAAGACCTAATGTAACAAGGGTTAGGGTTTTGGTAATATTATGTAAATGGATGAAGAGCCAAAAATGTATAAATATAGATACGAAAGTATCATATAGGGATGGTTGTTGTTATTATTGTTGTTGTTGAGGGTTAGGATTTGGATTGAAGTTTTGGAGACTGTAAACACGCAGGAGCGTAGGCGATATGTAATGTTTTTAGCTGTATGAACCGATTTTGTAAGCTATTGAGAAAAGAAGATATGAGGGAAGGTAGATCTGAGGATTATACCGCAGGCTGTAGAGCCTAGTGCGATCTAGTTCGCCTCACATAGATATTACCCAGTTTTTTGGAGAATTGTAAGCACACAGTGCCAGAAATGCAGAAATTCTATAATAAAAGAGCCAAGAGCCAAATCTTTATGGACGTAGCCCAGGAGGGGGTGAACCATAGTAATACTTGTGTAATGTGTTGAATGTATGCATGTCTCTACTTTCTTTCAACAATTAATGGTTAAGCCTGATGAATGAGTTAATACATTGTTATGAATCTATTTATACTTTGTTGGAATTAAACTGTGGGATATACATATGCGACTTCAAGGAATCAGTAGTTTACCTTACAGCTCATGGTACCTAGATTTAATCAAGAAACCCCTATCCCCTACTCTGTCCTAGGCTGTAAACACTTGAGTCTTACAGTGACCCATTTAAAGCTATCTCGGGTGAGACTGTGTAGTACCTTCCAGGTGTTGTGTTGCCTTCTAGTTTACCAGGAGGGCCGATAGTTTTAGAGGCTTTGTTGGAACCTCGAATGACATGAACCATGGGCCAGTAACTCAGACAACCCGGGAAGGGAAATAGTAACCAACAGGATGAAAGAGTTCCAATAATACTATGGGCTTATAGGACAACCACAAAGAAATTCCATAGGTACATGCCATTTCAGCTAGCTTATGGGAAATAGGTTGTGGTTCCTGCAGAAATCATCACTCCAGTTTTGTACATTGCACATATCACACACATGTCAGAGGAAGAATCATTTGCATAGAGACTCAAGGAATTACAAGAACTCAAAGAGACCAGATTTTTAGTAGACTTCCACCAGTCGGTTGAGAAAGCAAGGAAACAATCTTGGCATGAAAGACACATTAAGAATAAATTATTTGCGCAAGGAGACAAGGTTATACTCTATGAGATTCGGTACCAAAAGAATCCTAGCAAGTTGCGCATGCACTAGTTGGGACCATTTATAGTTGCGGATATTCGACCTTCAGGAGAAGTCAGAATTGAGCAACTGGATGGTATGTTGTGACCAAGATGTGTGAATGGTGCTCGCTTGAAACCCTATATGTCTTAGAACTATGCTAAAAGGAATGTTGCTCTAGTCCTAAAGAGCATGTATAATAGTTATATTTGAGTTTTCTGCATTTTTTTAAAATTCAGTTAATAAATTAGATGTGTGCAGTGTTGCGCCATGACATATAGTTCATTTCTTTTTCTGTCTAAGTGTTTTTTAATGCAGAATTGCTTACTCGGAAATGCAAGATCATAAGCATAAAGAACCCATCAAAGACAATCATTAATATGGCGGGGACCCCTTTTTTGTCGGAGGAAGAATGAATACGAATGCAATATGAGTCCATGTGCCACATGAACCTAGTCTAGTCACAACCTTTATTTCTATTACGGTACCCCATCTAAATTCAGATAAGCCATAAATCCATGATACGTGAATATTCCATCAATATTTGTGCCAGGATTCCCATCCTTCAAACAGAAAGGTCTGAAATCGACCACGTCACTTTCCAACTTGTACAGTAAATGTCAGAATCACCCAATACGATTTACCTCGTTAACCCATCCTGTCAGACAAGTCAAATCCAAGTTGCGTCCATATGGTCTTGATGAACAACAGTGATTACTGAACTTTCTAGATAATCCCGAGTATAAGGCTTTGAGAACTCACCATAGACCACATTGTTTTCAAAGAACTTAGCGATTTTCGAATTCTAAAGAGCAATCAAGCCTATGTATCCCTTAGACTCATAGTTGTGACCATCAAATCCTTGCTTCATCGTGGAATTTGATCATATCCAAAACCCACAATGATGAGAGCTACAGGAAGTCGAGGCGCCATGTCCAAATATGTAGTACCAGATGAGCCCTGCGAACCCAAAGTCGAGGTCATGGGTGATCTAAAGGGGAAGGTGGAGTAGGTAAAGATCCTTGATATTGACTTAACAAACCTAGTCTTTTTCCCCCAGATGAAAATAGAAATATTCTGGAGTATCGCTCTAGATGAGTTGGGAGGCATGCATTTTCTGCCAAAACCCGAATTTCAATTCAACCATCATGAACCTTAGAGACCTGTCAGTGTTCAGTACCATTGGTGATGTTGCATGGTGCACCAAATTCCTGATTGACAGGGTGCATGACATAAGTCTCTGGTTGGATAGGCGGTATCCAATCCATGTCGAAGACATCCATCAACTTACTAGATTGTCCCTCAAAGTCGAGGACATGTCTAAAGGATTCCAAGGTCCCAGTAATCATGTAAGGAAGAAAGGGGAGCCAAGCCTCTATGAAAGGTTCCACACACACACAGGAGGGTGCACAACCAAAATTGACCCCATACTATCAGAGACAGCCAAGATTGTCTACTACATCATAGGCAACAAGGTTATGAAATCATATTACAAGGGAGAATGCAAGTTGGATGCATTGTAAGTAGTGGAGTTTTGCGCCAATGACATTGTATTCAATTGGTATAGTTACCTGTTGGATAAACGACTCATGGCTTGCGATGAATCCTAGAAAAAGGGAGGCACCTTCATGTAAAGATACCCATTGATGGAATTCACAATGCTAAAGTGGAAGCCACCCACTAGAATACCATTGGTGCTAGCATAAAAGGGGCGCCTTACAAAGATGTTTGAGCCTTGTCATTCTAAGAAAGACTCGGAGAACATAGGTTTCAACAACACGAAGTTATCTAAGTGGTACAATGGGCTTATCGATGCAACACATAGGCTGTGAATTCAACAGGAGCTCCTCAACTACAACACGAGGAACATCACTTTCATCATGAACCAACATCATACATTCGTATGGTCAATGCATACTAACAGAAAGGATTTCCATTCGAGGATGTTTTCATTCTATCTAGATGAGGAGGCCTTCGACAAAGAGGTAATGTCATGGCTGGGAATTAAACGCAACCCATGCAAGTCGGGTATGCACAACATTTTTCCTATCGATATGCTCAAGAAGAAAGGAAAATAATCAGGGGTAGGATCAAGATTAGGACCAGAGGCCTTGAAGAAGGAAGATCTGCAATAGTCGTACTCTGAAGAGGAGGATGAGATGCAACCCTTAGAGAGAAAGAAGAGGATGTTGTCGATATTCCCACCTCTTCTAGAGAAATCCATGTTGACATGTAAGGATGTCAATGAGATCTTGAGAGATGTGTTCATTACCGAACCAGTGGCGAAGAATTTCAGAATAGGGGTCTCGTCGAGCAAAATTATGAACCCCCAACCCCTTTCATCTATCATCCCCCGCAGTCGCTCATCGGTCGGAGAAACCCCAGTCATCCATATTCAGGACAACCCTGAGCCTAAAACCCTTCCATACACCATCATCACTAAGCACCATCCATCATCACCAAAACCCCGGTCGCCACCCCTAGAAACCACCAGTCCACCCCAAACCAGTGATCCAAAGCTGATGCAGCTGGATCTCTCAAAACAACCAGAGTGATAACTCCCCAAAAAAACCAGGAGTTGCTTGAGTAGGGACAAAAAGTTTCTATTCCAAATACAGAAGTACCATAGCAGAGCCTACAACTGACTAGTTCGAACGCTGACGTCTAGGACCAGCAGATTATGATTTTTTTGTAGCAGAAGGACACTTAAGTGGCGATGGAACCACAAGCTCAAATATCCCATCACGTTTCCTCAATGGCCAAGTTTGAGGGTGCCTAGGGAAGCGCAACTCCGAAAGTAGCCTAAAGAAAAGAGAAGGAGATACCTGAGGTTCAGAAGGAACCAGAGTCAACCTCTGGGTAGAGAGAAACATCTATGTAGGAACAGATGGAGCTAGTTCTCCAAAACCCTCAACAGTGTGCAAAGTTGTTGCAACTCTGCCTCACCAGAACAAAGGTTCTGACACTCTTTCCATCAACCTTGAGGTTGAGGCTTGCGCCAAGACCATCGACAGGAGAGGAGGAGGTAGAGACTCCTTCAAAACACTCAACGACCAGTGGACTTCCATTGTAGACCCGAGCACTCAT
>SNQJ01S0260865.1:11512-23756 GCA_010110895.2 Picea sitchensis
GAGTTGGGAGGCATGCATTTTCTGCCAAAACCCGAATTTCAATTCAACCATCATGAACCTTAGAGACCTGTCAGTGTTCAGTACCATTGGTGATGTTGCATGGTGCACCAAATTCCTGATTGACAGGGTGCATGACATAAGTCTCTGGTTGGATAGGCGGTATCCAATCCATGTCGAAGACATCCATCAACTTACTAGATTGTCCCTCAAAGTCGAGGACATGTCTAAAGGATTCCAAGGTCCCAGTAATCATGTAAGGAAGAAAGGGGAGCCAAGCCTCTATGAAAGGTTCCACACACACACAGGAGGGTGCACAACCAAAATTGACCCCATACTATCAGAGACAGCCAAGATTGTCTACTACATCATAGGCAACAAGGTTATGAAATCATATTACAAGGGAGAATGCAAGTTGGATGCATTGTAAGTAGTGGAGTTTTGCGCCAATGACATTGTATTCAATTGGTATAGTTACCTGTTGGATAAACGACTCATGGCTTGCGATGAATCCTAGAAAAAGGGAGGCACCTTCATGTAAAGATACCCATTGATGGAATTCACAATGCTAAAGTGGAAGCCACCCACTAGAATACCATTGGTGCTAGCATAAAAGGGGCGCCTTACAAAGATGTTTGAGCCTTGTCATTCTAAGAAAGACTCGGAGAACATAGGTTTCAACAACACGAAGTTATCTAAGTGGTACAATGGGCTTATCGATGCAACACATAGGCTGTGAATTCAACAGGAGCTCCTCAACTACAACACGAGGAACATCACTTTCATCATGAACCAACATCATACATTCGTATGGTCAATGCATACTAACAGAAAGGATTTCCATTCGAGGATGTTTTCATTCTATCTAGATGAGGAGGCCTTCGACAAAGAGGTAATGTCATGGCTGGGAATTAAACGCAACCCATGCAAGTCGGGTATGCACAACATTTTTCCTATCGATATGCTCAAGAAGAAAGGAAAATAATCAGGGGTAGGATCAAGATTAGGACCAGAGGCCTTGAAGAAGGAAGATCTGCAATAGTCGTACTCTGAAGAGGAGGATGAGATGCAACCCTTAGAGAGAAAGAAGAGGATGTTGTCGATATTCCCACCTCTTCTAGAGAAATCCATGTTGACATGTAAGGATGTCAATGAGATCTTGAGAGATGTGTTCATTACCGAACCAGTGGCGAAGAATTTCAGAATAGGGGTCTCGTCGAGCAAAATTATGAACCCCCAACCCCTTTCATCTATCATCCCCCGCAGTCGCTCATCGGTCGGAGAAACCCCAGTCATCCATATTCAGGACAACCCTGAGCCTAAAACCCTTCCATACACCATCATCACTAAGCACCATCCATCATCACCAAAACCCCGGTCGCCACCCCTAGAAACCACCAGTCCACCCCAAACCAGTGATCCAAAGCTGATGCAGCTGGATCTCTCAAAACAACCAGAGTGATAACTCCCCAAAAAAACCAGGAGTTGCTTGAGTAGGGACAAAAAGTTTCTATTCCAAATACAGAAGTACCATAGCAGAGCCTACAACTGACTAGTTCGAACGCTGACGTCTAGGACCAGCAGATTATGATTTTTTTGTAGCAGAAGGACACTTAAGTGGCGATGGAACCACAAGCTCAAATATCCCATCACGTTTCCTCAATGGCCAAGTTTGAGGGTGCCTAGGGAAGCGCAACTCCGAAAGTAGCCTAAAGAAAAGAGAAGGAGATACCTGAGGTTCAGAAGGAACCAGAGTCAACCTCTGGGTAGAGAGAAACATCTATGTAGGAACAGATGGAGCTAGTTCTCCAAAACCCTCAACAGTGTGCAAAGTTGTTGCAACTCTGCCTCACCAGAACAAAGGTTCTGACACTCTTTCCATCAACCTTGAGGTTGAGGCTTGCGCCAAGACCATCGACAGGAGAGGAGGAGGTAGAGACTCCTTCAAAACACTCAACGACCAGTGGACTTCCATTGTAGACCCGAGCACTCATGGACACAACACCGTCTTCTGTTGACCTTGAACAATGGCCAACAACACACTTGGTTGGAATGATCAGAGCATTAACTGATAAAATGGAACAAAGGCTCCAGTAGGCAGAGAGGTATGTAGAGTTCGCAAGGGAGGAAGCACTCCTTTCACAAACATGCAAAAAAAAAGGAACATGAAAAGATCCAGGTCGAGCATAGACTGGAAAGATTCCAAGAAAGGCTTGTTGAATCTTGGCTGAAGATTCACAATATCGCACCCCAACTTCCAGAATCTAGGGATGCAGGAGAACCAGAGCACCAAATCGAACTTCTCCAAGGAGCATGGTCACAATTGGCCATTCACACTGAGCATCTGGAAATGAAGTTGTGATAGACCCAGCAAGAAGCAGAGAAACAACCTCAGAATATGCAGGAGCAAATGGATAATATAGTGCTACAAGGAAACAATTCCCGAGGAACACTACATAAGCACACAACTAAGTGCACAAGGATTCTCAGGGAAGTCAACGATTGGATGGGCATCATCACTAGACGCAACCAGAACTTGGAGGATGTGTGCACTAGAATCTATGTCTTGAATGAATAAGTTTCCACCATAATGGATCCACTGGAACAACAACATAAGTTTGACCAGATCCAGCATGCAGACAATGAGCTGAACTCCCTATTTGAGGTGCAATCTATAGCTAAGAAGGAGCTGCACAAATTTTGGCCTATCATTCAGACAGTTTATATGTAGATGCATTAATTCAATGCAACAATAGATTCTGAATGGAATCCATTGGTCACATCCAATCCCAAGGGATGCATTATAGAGGCGACACAACAGTTTGTCATCGAGGCCTCACTCCTTGCCAGGAAATGGAAGGATAAAGTTGGGGGAATTGATGAATTGAGGAAGTAGTCCTTGGAGTTGGTCCCAGAGTTGGGCCCTTCATTTGAAGAGGAAAAAGAATAGAGATCACAAGAATAAGAGAAAAAGAAAGAGGAAAAGGAGGACAAGGGAAAACAACAGTTTCTCCTAGAAGTTGCAAAAGAGTCAAGTACTTGACTCGAGGGTGAGTCAAGGTTTATGGTTGAAGCCTATTGGGCCCTTCAATTTTGGATAAGGAGTTGCACAAGAAGGACTACAGTCCCAATTTTGATCCCATACTAGTTTCCCAAGCTACAGAAGAAGATGGACAACAGAACAAGGAGAAGTAACATAAATTGGTTGTGAAGAGGACAACGCAACACCAACAAAGAAAAAAATGTTGCAATAGAACAAGAAAGCGTGGAAGCCAAGTCCAGAAGACACAACTTATCTTATATATAGGTATGAATATAATTGTAAAATGGTTGGTTGTTTTTGGTTCATGTTTTGTAAAATGGTTTGGTTTGATTCTTCCCTTTCTGTTAGGTTGATGTCATAGTTGTTGTCTACTGCTGAGAAGTCTGATTTTGAGTCTGTACTGTAATCTGTAAACTATCTTGGGAGTTATAGCTCTGCGACATGATTCCAGAGGTAGGAGTCTGTAACAAAGTTCTATTGTGTATCTCAGATATTGTAATTGAGAAATACCTGAAGATAATATATGAATAAGGATCCATAATTTCAAAATATGTTATCTTTCTGTGTTTATAATTTTGCATCATATCTGCACAATATTTCTTTATGGTTCATAAGTTCCACATGATGTCTCTATGTTTGAATGTTTTTCCACAACATAAGTAGTTCCATTTCTTTCACATATGAGTTCAGATCTGTTATGTAGCTAGATGTTTTGCGCAATTCAGGATGAATCTTGAAGGTCTTGTTAAGACTCCTAAGTATTTTCCTTTCCCTTGCCTATCCATTTGTCTCAGTAGCGCTTCGGGTGAGACTTCTTCTCTTCAGAGGAGATGAAAATGCCAGTGCTCTAGAATACATGATACCTTTTGTTGGTAACCTAAGAAGGACCTTGTTCTGATCAAACTTGTGGCAACATCCATCACCCTTTGAGATTATGACGGTAGACCATCCCAACTAGAGGGCATGTATCAAAAAGTTCCATTGGAATTAGTTGGAAATAAAATCTTAATAGACATAGAAGTCATAGATGCCCCATTGGATTACAATATCATTTTTGAATGAAGCTACATGTACGCCATGTAGTTCATAGATTCCTCAGTCTTTCGTACCATTTTATTCCCTCACAATAGGAAAAATTTCACCATTGATCAGCTAACCCACTATGAACCTAACCAGTCAGGACACATTGATAACATCATGTCACTTATCCACTCAAGCCTCTACCTTATACCAATGGTATATGTCATACCATCACTATTCCATGACCCATCCTTACTAGGGTCGTACCTGGGCTACCCTAGTCCCACACCGGACAAAACCAATGTGTGTATAGTTACCTTAGATGGGGTTAAGATTCTTGATGCCCCTCCTTCTAGAGACTCATTGAACCATCCTTCTGCCCCTTCTCTTACACAAGAGGCACTTCCCGAGGGACCACCCTTAGGATAATCAATCTAAAACCCACCACCCATGGGTCAAATCCCTATTTGGAAAATGGTCGCACAGGCCATTACCCAAATACCGTTCTTTTATCCTCCCCCAGGAGTAACAACATGCCATGTTACTGCTACCCTCACCTTACCTAATATGGTCATATCCATCCCTGTATGGTATCTAGAACAAAAAACTATGGTATCAAGTTTATCTCTCCCACCTCAACCCACAACTCCATTGGTTCAATCAGTGGATCACCCACACACTCACCCAATTGGTCACACAATTGGGGGAAATATTACCACCACAAGAGACACTATTTCTCACAATGAGGGCACCGCTATAAACCAATGAGGCACATGAAATAATAAGGAACCTTCCCTCTCTTCCCCACCACTCATCCCACCTCCATACACACTGTGTGCCACTGTTGGACATCCCACAAATATTTTCCCCACTTTACCTCAGTTTTGGAATCTCATTCCAAAACCTATAAGTGTGTCACTACTACCCACACTAGTAACCCCATTGGTGTTACAAGGGAAAAAAATTCTATGGACAAGGGTAAACCACAACAGACAGGTATGACTGCAGAAACCACCTCAATTCCAACATGTGCTATATAAACTAATGTGTGATACAAGGAAGAAGCCTGCCTCTATCCAATCATTTGATGTCATTCCACCATTGAGCACTTTGACCCAAAGCTTTACACCTGCAAGAAGTTCTCAACAAACAAGCGATGCAAGTATATAGTGACAATATATAAAATGAGTTAGCACATCAGATATCAAAAACCATTAATAAACATTACAAACATGCCCATGGATAATAATCATATATTTGCAAGATATCGATAGGACGGGAAAGGAGTATTTCTATTAATAATTGATCAACAAAAGTATCAACATTACAGACTTCTGTGTCAGCACAGTTTGAAACCAAGAAACCAAGTTCCTTCCAACTGGGTCTCCACCACTTCAATCCTCCACCAAAGGCAAGCTCATAGAAAAGAGGTAATGAGGTCCTCTCGTCAACAAGAAAAGATCTTGGGGGATGAACACTGTGTTTAGACTTGAGGGACAAAGGGATGCAGACTCAATATGAAGTAATTTCTCTAGAGTAACTTTTCTCTCAAAGTTGAATGTTTTCTCCTCTTTTTCCATAGCTCTAAATTGTGCTCTTATAGCCTCCAGAATGCAACTGAAGGGTCGAGTTGGAACGTTTCTAGTATATGGAAGGCCAAAGATCAGAGATATTTTGTCGTGACATGGAAACCCGGCCTCATTTTTATTTTCTGGCACAAATCCCGATATACATGAATTGTAGTGGAGCAGCAAACATATATGCATCTTGCAAAGCAGTTAGGGAGAGTATATGTGGAAAAATATATATTTTGGCTCTGGATTTATCAAAAAGGGGTTGATAAGTCTGCATAGGGAAATGTAAAAAGGCCCTCTGTGCAAGATAGAAATGGTGAGGCAAATCTTGCTATAAAATATGCCCCCTAATGTGTGAGATTAGAGGAGTATCTACGATGGCCAAAATCTATTATAAATAACCTAGAAGTGGAGTGGTAGAGAACCAGCTGGACGAACTCAATTGCTCATTAGATTATGTATTGACTTTGCATACATGGCTACCAAGAATACAATGCAGATCTATGTGGAAAATATACCAACAAGTGTTCATGGCCATGAGTAGGCAAGTATAAATGCGGTTATATGCCAATAGATATCATAGTCACGAACAAGGCTCAGTGAAACCAGTATCAATATCAATCTGAAGATATCTGTATACCATGGAGTACAATCTAATATCCCATGATCATTGAAGTCAAATAGATACTGGTCCAATGAAATGGAAGCAACAGCTGAGGAAAGCTACGTCCACAAAGTGATGTCTTTAAGTCTTCAATACAATCCACCAATGGTGAAAGTCTACATCATGTGAATAAATGAGTTGAGGTTGAACAATATGAGACATCGTTTGATTACCGGTCATTGAGGTATACCGTTAACAAACACAAGACAACCTACCAATGATGAAACTAGGTATCAAGGCACCGAGTACATCTCTACAAATGTGAATAAAGGAGATGGTGTCAAACACTTGAGAGATCCATTGATCGAGAGACATTGATGTATTCCCATCTGTCAATGGAGAGAGAGCCTGCCACTAATGACTACAAGCCTCAAGGTACTCATAAAACTCTAGGTCTCGTATCTCTACCAAGGATTTATTTAAAGCATCAAAAGACTACTGGGCTTGCTCATCCCAGATAAACGGGGTGTCTTTCTTCAATAGTCACATGAAACCCTTAGTGATATTGGCATAATTCACAATAAACCGACGCAAAAAGTTAGATTTCCTCTGTAAACATTGAAGATGTCTAATCATGTGTCGGGGAGGCAACAGAAGAATCGCCTCAACCTTAAGTGGGTCTACCACGATCCCTATCTCAGAGATTAAGAATCCTAAGAGACGGCCAGAGCTAACGCAAAATATGCATTTATGAGGGTTGAGTCAAACTCTATAGTAGCAACATCTTTCAAAAACTAGTCGAAGGTGCGTAGCATGATCCACTCTCTTGCGAGAGTGAGTAGAAAGATCATCGAGGTAAGCTTCGACTATGTGTTTGAGATCATGAAAATCGAAATTCATGGCTTGTTGGAAGGTTGCTCCGGCATTTTTCAGGCCGAAAGGCATTTTTCGGTATGCAAATGTGCCCCAAGGACATATGAATGTCGTCTTATGTTGGTCTTTGGGTTTGATCTGGATTTGGTTATAGCCTAAAAAATCCATCCATAAAAGAAAATATTTCACTTCCCGCACACTCATCGAGAATCTGATCAATGAAAAGCGTGGGGAAGTTATCTTTAGGACAGGTCTTGTTCAGGTCGCGAAATTCCATACACATGCGGATGGTTCCTTACTTTTTATTCACAAGAATAGGGTTGGATACCCATTCGGTCAAGGGAACTGGGTAGATAAAGCTGACATTAAGTAGCTTCTCTACCTCTTCCTTAATAGTGGGGGCCTTCTTAGGATTAACAGCTCTAAGACATTGTCAAACGGGTTTAGCATCCAGGTAAGTCCTAATCTCATGTTTGACAATATGGGGGTCGATCCCTGGAATCTCTTCATATGACCAAGCAAATACGTCTCAAAATTATTTGAAGAGGTTGGTGTAGATCAGAATCTCTTATGGCGAACAATCTGCACCTATATTTACATTTTCGATGTTGCCATGGGTACGAGAGATATCGATTTGGATGTTGGGAGAAATACTCACCATATTCCCTTCAGCGTAAATGCCATGTGTATCAAGTGGAATTATGGCATGACCGACTATCTCACTCAAGGTAGATATAAAATCATCTTGCTCAATTCTTTCAAGACTTGGGAGAAAACAAGATCGATGATGCATATCGTCCCAAGGTCTCTCGAAAACATTCATGGCTTCAAGGATGGCTTCATCCGAAGGCACAGTCTCATCCAAGAAATCATGTCAAAAAGATAATGAAGTGGCCCACATGGGCCTAAGAACTAGATCCTCCTCGACCGTCTGCAAGGGAACAGGAATGAGATCGGCAGAAGAGTCAAGGATAACTTGATATGCAATCTCTGCTGCCGATAGTGGCATAGCCATGCCAGCATGCGAATGACCTTCAATCGACAAATTCATAGAAGGTAGGGTCCAAGGGTCACTAAACTAAGAAGTGTGGAAATGGATGGACTTCTCTACTGAAGCATGAGTACTGGACATGGTGTAAATGTGGTGAGTCGGTGCCGAGAAGTCGAAAGTACCCATGAGGGAAGAATAAATTCTGACACCGATATTCTTAGTTGCCAACTCAGAATTGTCGACCACAGGGATCGACGGTCCAACAGATGCATTCGGGCTAGAGTATGCAAAGGATAATTGGTCGATTGTCACAATCTCCCCTTGATGAGGAAAACAAAGCATGCAGAAAATGGACGATGTGACGGTGACCATAGCATAAGTCCAATTGCGACCTAGTAATAGGTTATAATCGAGAGGTGCATCAACTACCTCTACTTCCACCTCTACCATCTTCCCACCTAAATGGACCAGAAAGGTGGGGAGAATACCATGAGGGAGGAAGATTTAAAATCCTTGCAAGCTCCACAAGTTTGGGGCATAAGTGTGTAAGGTGATCATGAGTACAAAGTTTACAAGGAAAACTAGCTTTGCACTTTTCTTTCTTTCCCTCTCCATCATTATCGTTCTATTTTCCATTATTATTCTTGTCCTTGGGTTTATTCTTCCCACCTCTATGATTATTCTGACCTTTATGTTTATTCCCATTTGGTTCCTGGTCACCGTTTGAGTTTTTCGATGACTGCACGGAGTGTACATCCACCGATTGGGTGGGTTTGGAGGATCCAGATGAAATTGGTCCTTCAATACACTTCATTGCCGAGTCTGTGGAATTTATATTGGTGTACCCCACAATCCCATTGGAATGGGGCCCAGGACTCTGTCTAGGATCATGATTCGACTACGGTGCATCGGGAAGAAGGTGGTATAACATCCCAGACTGAGCATAGATCAAATCAAAATGTTGGGCTCTAAAAATGGCCTCTTCCTCACTGAAGACCCCAGAAGTAGCAATGTCCTTTGAAATAGGAGCGTGCAAAGACTTTAAAAACCATTCTAAAAGAAAGGTCAGGGGTATGGGATTCTTAACTAACCATCTTCGTCTATGCCATTCCTGGATATGGTCTGAAATATGAGTGTCAGAACCTTGGCGTAAAGTTGAAAAGAGTTCAAGGCCAACATCGTAACAAATGGGTAGTTGAAAATGGTTAAGAAAGGCTAGCACTAATTGTTGAAAAGACCCATATGTCCCCCTAGGTAGCTCAATATACCATTGTGATGCAATCCCAATAAGAGTGCGTTGAAACAATCGTAATCTAATAGAATTGTGATTCAAAGAATTCGATGAGCGCCAGAGGTGAAAAGTAGTGATGTGATCACCAGGGTCCTCACCATTCTTACCCTCAAAATTTGGAATGCCTAAAGGAATCTTGGTGGGGACAGGGGGCCATGTGGGATCATGACTCACTGGGTCGTTCATTAGTTTAGACAAATTTGGCATATTAAGCGTGGAAAG
Organism: Picea sitchensis; assembly: GCA_010110895.2. Classification (NCBI taxonomy): domain Eukaryota; kingdom Viridiplantae; phylum Streptophyta; class Pinopsida; order Pinales; family Pinaceae; genus Picea; species Picea sitchensis. The sequence goes on from SNQJ01S0260865.1 coordinate 21,128, forward strand.
AAAGGGAATATGGGGTTGTGACACCTGACCCCATCATCCCGCAAAAGACTAAGTATTAGGAGCTGCATTCCATCCAGGATTCTAGTAAGGATTAGAACCTTGTCCGAAATTAAAAGACCCTCCTCTGGGTGGATTCGTGAAAGAAGGATTGGGCATCATTTCAGCAGGAATGTTCTGATAAGGGTTATGAAAATTACCCCCAGTTGGATTAGCTCCAAACTGAGGGTTGTTAAAACTGCCCCCAACTGGATTAGATCCAGGTTGGGGGTTTCCAAAGACATAAGACTGACCTCCTCTGGGTGGGAATCCGGAGGATTGAAGTGGATTCTTTATGCCAAAATTATTGGTCGAATTTGGCACCGAGGGGATAGGGATATAAGGCAGAACTTGTCTTCCATCTTGGTTTTTCCATCTAGCCATAGAAGGATTAGACCCAAGGTTAAGGAATGGGACACTTACTACATTTGGATTCACTTGGGGAACATGAGAGCTACCAAATGGAAAAGGATTGTAAGGAGGTGTAGTACCCCCATGTCCAAGGCTAGCGTTATGGCTAGTAGCTGGGATGGTAGTCGAAAACTGCGAAGTGAAACTTGGCATACCATAAGAAAATGGACTAGTAGCCATGGGGATGGTTTGAACATTGTAACTTGGTGAGTGGCTTAAACCCCCAAAAGGGTTAGAGGCTAGAGATGAAGTATTGACTACGGGCCGAGCCATAGTACCAGTGTAGGCCTCTGGCACTGCAATTGTAGCGGTTGCAGGTGTCGAAAGAGTGCAATTAACTATAGTGGGATTGGAAGTTGATCAACACCCAATGTTCTAAAGAGTAGACTCATTACTCATCCTTGTGGGATCACAAGTCTGAAAAGTGGATGTGTGTGTACCACTCCCGATAACTCTATGCCTTTTAGAAGGAAATAGCTCGAAAACTGCTGGTAACTGTAACAACCAACAGGACCTGCGAGAAAGATGGTCTGACTCCATGCCGAATTATGATTATCAAAAAGTAAAAAGATATCCTAAGGCCAACTAGTAATCAAAGAGCATACCAAAAATTCAAACGACCAATATGCATGCAAACGGGCTAAAGTGGCTGAGTGGCCTCCCTCGCGAAAGAAGGTATGCCTCATCCAGGAGGGACCTGAGAGTCCTTGCTAAAGTTTGGAGGTAACAGAATCATTTATAAGGGCCCTCATAGGCTTAAAAACCAGTCGGTTAGATCCCCCCAGAGAGGTAATCCTCCATAAAGGTAGTGTTTTTTCCGACCCCTATCTAACCTAGGATACAAGAAGAATAACCCCTACAAGTAACCTATGAGAAACCTAAGTCAAGAAACTAATCAACCACTGTATAACTGATGCACAAGCGAATAGTCGTAAGTCTGGATTACCATATGGGCAGGGTAGAAAATCCCAAAACCTTTAAAGTACCACCTCTCACAGAGGTATGGATACTAGCAATATCCCCAAATACAAATAAATCCACAGAAATATCTCTGATGCTAGGTCAGTATCCAAGGGTTATCCCTTCAACAAACTTCATGCGACCTCGTGCTTAACTCTGGTGTGAGTGGAGCCTCCTAATATTACCAATTATACAATGGATTTCTCAACTCCCTGTCTCAGACACATATGTTGATTTAATTTCATTGGAGAAGTTTTCTCACAAAATCCTTTTCCAAGGCACTAAATTCTAGGCTAGTTTGTGCACCCTAAACAATAAAATCGTTACTAATCAATTTTAGTTTAAACTCTAAATTTTATTGGCCGTAATTACTCAAAAAGGTATGGAAATGAAACTCATGGTGTTATGAATCTGCATAAAAATAAAAATATATATAATGAAAAGCCTAACTTTAACTTTTCAGTGAATGATATGCTAAATAAAAATAGTGCAATCTTCAATTTTAACTCTGCAACTCAGAAGTAAAATGCAATCTTTCGCTAAGTGTGCTAAAATAATGATAAAGGTTCCAAGACAAAAATACCAACCAATGAAAAATACCTCTTTTTTTGTATTTTCAATGTATTAAAAAGAAAATGCATTCACTGATAAGCGACTTGATATATAACTTCTACTATGTATAAAAGAAATCACTCAAGAATAATACTAAGCAGCTAAGAAGACAACCCAACTACCAAGGACAAATCACAAATGAAAAACAAAGAGAAAGACATTGCCCAAAAATTCAACTCCAAACAGGTTTCTTGTCATCCTAGATAATATCAACAGGCACCACAGAGACCTAAGAAGGCTCAGTGATCCTCAAAACCTACCCATCAGTCACTAAACCAAGCAAGAAATCAAGGGGAAGTGGTATACGTGATTGTTCAAGAGAAAAAGGGTGTATATACGCTTCTTGTAGTGGAACAACAAGCATGTATATGTGGATGTCAGGGCCAAAAGGGCATATATCTTTTAAAACAAGTCTAGGCAAGGGTAAAAGGCTAAAAAACTCATACCCAGAGTGAATAGACTCTGTCCAATTGCGATACGACAAGAAACAAAAAGGAAAAAGAGAAATTTAAGAAGAAAAAATACTTCAACCCTTAGAAGGAAGATCTCTCCCCAGTGGAGTCGCCAATTCTGTTACAAGGGAAAAACTCTCTATGGCCAAGGGTAAAAC
>SNQJ01S0260866.1:0-12244 GCA_010110895.2 Picea sitchensis
GCAACTTTAGGGTTTTAGAGTCTTTTAGGGTTTTGGTACATGAATGAGGGGTGAGGTGGCACCTTTTTTACTTTGTCCAACAACAAATTAGACTAAGGGGGGCACATTTAGGGAGAGAGGAAGCTTCCCCCTTTAATTTTTTATTTTCTATGGTTTTCTCTCCAAGGGGGGCGCAACTTCCCTAGGGGGGATGATGAAATGATGTGATGGCTAAGTGAGGGGGTGAAATAAAGTTAGGAAAGGGGTTTGGCTAGCTTAGGAATAGGCTTAGGCATCATCTCTCACTCTTTCTCCAACCTTTTTGCTCATTTTTACAAAAAAAATGACATTTTGACTTTGTCAATTAAGCAATTAAATTGTTGACTCTAGACTAACTTGGGATCCTCATGGACAAACACCTAGAAAAACTTGTCCAATTAAGCTGAAACTCGGTCCAAGGGTATAGGGGGTCTCATTCCATTTCTTTTGAGTACAAATACCCCTATCAAAAATCCCAAGGACCTAGTTTTTACATTTTTACATCAAAAATAATTAAAATTACCATTAACTAGGTAATTTTAAAAATTAAAAAAAAAATAACTTAGACTCGACGAAATTCTGCAAGACTCTAGGAGATGTCTAGCATGGTCATTTACAATATTCCTATACCCTAGTCACCCATAGGGCTCAATCATTAGAACACCTTTCACCACTTTGGAGGATTATTGTGGGAGTGGAAAACTTAAGGGTAATTAAAAAGGCTGGTCAGACCAAATTAATTACCTGAGGAAAAAAAACACTCGATGAAAGTACTTCCCTAATGATAAAGTCCTAGGAAACTAACCTACAAGTATGATCCATGCAGACCCATTACATTATAATCCCACACAGGAGAGCAAAAATTCCAATTACAAAATGAAGTGTTGAGGCCAAAACTGCCTTGTAGAACCAACAAGTCTTCAACTTTGTAGCACCATATCGTACATATCTTCATGGCACATGGATTTGACCCACTAGTTGAAATAGGTGGTCAACAGGCATGTCACAGGTAATAACTCTAAGAGGGAGCTATAATGACAGTATCGAGAGGCAACAAATTAAATGGTCTCTAGCTGAGACATGGACCAGACTATCCATACATAGAGTTGTGTACATGACCGTACACATTCCTGTAACGAAGGAGAAGAGGACAAAGTTAGAACCTTCTGGTGAGAAGGGAGATTTTGCGGGATATAGAGTATCTCATGTTGAGATTGATTGTAAGGAGAAAAAGGCTCTGGAGATGACCGTATAGATCCCTCTAGTTCAGTTGATCACTCTTCAAATCATGGGGAAGAGTCAGTAGAGCCAGAAAAGCCTACCCAGAATCGTTGCAGTGACTAGGAAGAGACCAACATGATCTCCTGATACTTTGCAGGATGCAAAGAGGATACAGATATATGGCATTGGTGATCCATATCATGAGGAGGAGTAGATGGCTCCACTAGTGGTGAGGCAGGCGGCCCCACCAAGTACCAACTTAGAAGGAGCTAGAGTTCAGAGGGAGTCAGCCCTCAGGATCTAGTAAGGAGGAGCAGCCTCCCGAGGACAGTTCATAGGAGATCAGACTTCAAAGCAGATGGCTCCAGAGATTATATAGAATCAGAGGGAGTCAAGCTCCAAAAGAATCATGCGGACTCAGAGTGAACCTAATCTCAAAGAGAGTCAGTTGACTCAGAGAAATACCAGATCTTTCAAAGGAAGTCCCCACTCAGATTCAGGTGGGAGAGAGAGACGTCTTTCAGGACTGACAGACAGATGCCATGAGTTGAGGAGGTTAAATCGTAGCTTTAGAGTCTTCAAGAAGATGTGATATCTCTTGGGAAGATTCCCTTGTTTCAGTAGACTTTGCTACAGTGACAGAGGAGGCAGCCAGTCAGAAGGATTAGGATATAGATTTTGCCTCAATTCCAGAGAGAGCAAGTGACCACACAAGTTTCCATATATGTGGCTCTGATGAGGAAGATCATTGATTCAGAACCTTCCACTTATGAGGAAGTTGTTAAGCAACAAGTGTGTGGAAGGATGCCATGATGGAAGAGTACCAGTACATCATGAAGGATGATGGGTGGAAAATGGCTCCGAGACTAGTAGGGAAGTCAGTGGTGACTTCCAAGTGGATCTACAAGATCAAGCATGTAATGTTCCCAAACATATTTGCTTGGAACATGTTAAGTTTTAGTGTTTTCTAGTTGTGGTATTTCGTCAAACAGTTTGCATGCAATGTGCTTCTGGGTTGTTTACGGTTTGATTTTTATGTGTTTGTGCAGCCAATAGTTGCATATAACTAATAAATAAGAAGATAATTGAACTTCAACAAAAACCCATGAAGGACAATACAATAATATAGCCACAAATCATATCTGACCTTTATTTATTAAATAAGCAGCTCCATACATGAAATATTCAAATCTGGAAATACATATATCAGATTGGTTCTATGGTTGTACGTAGCTCCAAAAAAAATATAGAACAATAGGATGCAGCTCCTAAAATCCTCCAAACACCTCCTTAAGTTTGGACCTCCAAAATGGCTTTGTTCTTTGACACTATATGATCACCCTGGTTGGAAAGTGTGCCCCATGGGCTGTAGTAAGTCAATAATAATTCGGCCTCTTAGATCTGAGCTCTGTAGCATTGTAAAGACCCTCCAATCAGTAGATCAGATGAAGACTAAGACATATACACCAAGTCTTGGTTGTAGATAATGTTGTGAACTTCCAAATCACAAGATCTCTCAGAAGAAGTGTGCCCCTCTTTAGTAATTTCGCCCCACTAAGAGTAATGATGAATATGGCATGAAACCCTCCACAAAATAGTGAGAAAAGGTGCCCTGGTGATAGATAACAACTCTGAAGTGAGATCTCTCTTAGATCCAATGTCTACAATCCTCCACAAACCCCTCTCTCATGAACAATGCACCCTAGCTCTGGAGAAAGACTCCAAAACTGCGCCCTACTTCCTCAACTGCTCCTGAAACTGAATAGAAACTGATGTAGAATGGTGATGGAGGAATCTTCCACGTCCTTGGCCAATCTTGGATCAGGAAAGGTGGAATCTTTCACCACTGAGATGATCTCTAGGGTTTGTTTAGTCAAAACCCTCAAAACCCCCAAGTATCATGGGCTATCTAGCAAGAAGCCAGTCAACAAAATGATAATCAACATAATGAGAGAATAGAGGCCCCTATCTCTCTTTTATTCCCCTATTCACCTTTTCTCTCCAGGTGAATTTTACTTTATTTTTATTATTCCTTAATTAAATCACATTATTAATTAATTAGCCCTTTTGCCTCTAAAAAGTGATTTATTCATCCCTATGGCTTCTCCGGCCACTGAAAGTCACTTCTCATCATCTAATCTTGTAGTGCTCTTCCTCCCGATTCCGATGAGCTATTACACTAAGAGATTTCTCCAAGTATTATGCCCAAAATGACCTTCTTAGTGAAATTAATTAAAATATGACCCATAATAACTCAAAATTACAGAAATCGTCGAAATGCAACGGAACCAAATCCAAGCTATGCGGAATGGATCTTGATGATTAAATATGATGAACGGTGCAAGTCGGGCCCAATAAAACCCCTCAAAAACTCCTGAACTCGTTGTCACCCCCATCTGGCTACTCTGGTAGGCATAACACTCTGTAACATAATAATGTCCAAAAATGGGGACATTACAGTCCTCCCTACTAGAATTTTTCTTGTCCTCGACTAATAACTGAATCAATCTGTATATGATGCCAGGATCCCATATCCACATGTGTGACCTGGAGTAAGCTCCCCTCAAGACATGGCCCCTCCAAGTGCTCACCATACATGATACCCAAACGCTCCTGATGATTAGAATGATCGTGTGAACCCAATCCTCAGTCAACTCCCCAAGCAACCACTCTACTCGGATCTCGACCCCATCAAACTTTAGACCACCAAGCACTCCAATCCCTTGATCCCATATCAAGATGTGAACTGCAATGCCATGTGTAGTATAGTCTTGTAAGATACCAACACCATGAATGTCCTGAAGACCCCCAACCAATGGAACAAGTAGATACAATATCCATCCATCAAGGAATCTCTCACATAAACCCATCTCCCAACTATTGTCTCTAGTTGAATCCAGATCCCTTGCTAACCAAGAAGATGATTTGTTGATATATCTGATTCTCAACCAAGAAGATCCATCCTGCCACAAGGCATACTCATTTTGACTTGCTCTCAAATTCCCCCAACAATGGAAGGAATCAATCATGCAAGTCTCTGAGACCCTTATGTGCTCTAGAAGATCACCAAATCCTGCATCACATAACTCTAAAGGTGTCATACCAAGTATCTCGGTGCCCAAAAAATTGTAAACCTCTGGCCAAAGTATGCTCATTGTTGATAGTCATGTTGTCATGTCCATAATCATTAAACTCGGCCTCCCTGCCAATCCACACTATTGCCTGCGGATTCCCATGCTCCCGCAATAACCCTATGATGTCGGCCCTACTATATATCTCTAATGCCCCATGGTCGAGAGAAGCTGGCATATTCTCCCAACTCAGCACTGAAACAAGGGTAGCTACAGAGTCATGACTTGACTTGTGATGTTGACATACCAAACATGCCTCCATGTGTCTCATAATATCATCATCGAGATCCCCCAGGGAGAATCTTTCTTTGTCCTTCTGACGAGTCCTGAAATGGCCAAGCTGTCCAACCATAGATACATCATGTATAGTCCTCAAGATCCCTTATGCTGCCTGTTGCGACCATACCTCCTGCCAACTAACCTCATAGACCTCATCAGAGGCATCTTTCCATCTCTTCTCCTAGTTCTCATCCTACTAAGACTCTGAACCTGTATCCACCTCTGGAACATACTTTGTCCCACGACTAAGGATGCTCTCCATCATGCCCCAAGCTTCATATGGTTGTCTTGGATGTACCACCCCTATCCTGTTGTATATAATCCAGTCACTCCCGTCAAGTGGTCTCTGCCTACCAACTCTCCATGTCCCCTGCTATTGTTTATCTCCCCCTATGTTGTTGTCTATGATGAAAGTATCGGGGAAGGCTAACATAAATAACTGCTATTGTTTATCTCCCCCTATGTTGTTGTCTATGATGAAAGTATCGGGGAAGGCTAACATAAATAACTGCAACTGTATGTAGGACTGGAAAGTATCATAGACTTTGGTCAATCCTAAGGACTTGACCAAAAGCTCATCCACTGGCACCCATGGTGTATAATTGCATGTCTTCATCACTAAACTCCAACCATCGAGTACAACAGTCGATAACTCCACAAGTCGTTGGTCAATCACTCTCCCTCCATCATCACTCATATAGTTGTTGCTACTGTGAAGGTGATCTCCCATAACTATGTATTGCTGCAAGGGAGAGGAATCTCCATGCTCCACTAAGTATGTCTCCTCCCTGCAATCCAATGCGTCCCACTAAATCCCATTGTACACCTTTGCATTCTCATGTGAACTATCTCTTATCATCACATTCCCCTGTATAGCCATGCAAGCTCCTATATCCTCCTACATCATCACGTATCCAAGGTGTACTGCTGGATAAACCTCTAAATGGATGTCAGCCAATCCTGGAACACAAATGGAAGTGTCCTCATAACTTCCCCTAGCTCTGGAATCCCCATGTGTATGTGTATGACCAACTTTCTTAGAACTACCCATGAATGGTGGTCCTTGTTATCCCCTAGCCTAGCAATAACTAAGGAGATCACGTCTCGAGGCCCACGAGTCCTAAACATGGAGTACCGAGAGCCAGAAGACTTGAGCATGGCCCCAAAGGGCCCCTCTTTTCTTCAGTGCAATCCACGTATCACTAGCAACAGTATCCTTCACACCAGCCTGGTCCTGAAGTAGCGATGAGTCTTGTTCCATGAGGTAATGAGTTTGGGTATCATGGTATGTATCACTCTGATTTTTGAAGCACTTGAATATGTTGTATTGAATCCTTCTTCATTTCATGACGTTTGCTTGGAAATTATGCTCTTTGCCTCATTGATACCTAGAAGGGTGACATGGTGTAATGTTCCCAAGCCAAATTTTTCGCTCGGAACACTAATTGTTTACTGTTTGCTGTGTTTTTTTATGTATTTGCAGGTTTACTCATGAAGATGCGCATTATGGGTTTACTTAATGTTGAATGAGCAATAGATCTGAAGCATATAATTATAAACAAGACAAGATATACAAAAACACCAGTAGAGAATCAATAGTGTCAAATATGACCTTTATTTAGATAGTAGAAGGATCCTGTATACAAGAGATCTGCAGATCTTGAAGAAAACCCCAATAATAATAAAATGGGTTGCCAACCGATACAATAATAAGCAATACAAAGATAAGTTCCTCCAAAAGGTTGTCTGAGAAGAGATCCAATCCTCCCAAGGCTACCAGCATGCAAGATAAGACTGCAGATAAGACGACCTTGTCAATACACTGCAAACCCCTCCAACTGGCTGAGTTGCGCCCTGCTTTGGATGTTGATGAACCCTCAAGTTTCGTCCCTCCTCTTTTTGTGCTCCAAATCCCCCCAAACTCTCTCGGAATGTAGATTGGGCTAGTAGAATCCACCGAGCCAAGTTTCAAGATGAACTGAGAAGTTTTGCTCCTCCAACTGAGCAAACCCTCAACTGGTTTGCGCTCTCCTAGTTTGACTGAATCAAGGAGATTTTGTTCTCCCTTCTAGGAGCCTCCAAATGCCACCAAAATCTCTCGGATTGTAGATCAGGCCAATGCTAACAAGATGTTGAAGTCTCAAGACAATCTATGAAGATCTGAGCCAATAAACAATGATAATCCCTTTATGCAATGCACCCCTCTCTCCTCCAATTCGTTCCAAGATCCAGGAAATAAACTGTCAGGATAATCTCCTCTGGAATAGACCAAGAACGATGCTAGGGACCCTACGAAGAAAACGCAGGTTCTCCTTTTCCAAAATGCCTTCTCCTTCCTCCAGATTGAATCAATCTCCTCAAGGTGGTGCGCCCCCCTAGCTGGAAACCCCCTAGGTTGCGCACTAGCATGATGTCTACATGTAGAACAACCCCTGCAACACTGTAGAATGGTGTGGGAGGATTATTTCACCTCCAAGACCAAGCCTGGATCAAGAAAGGTGGGATCTTTCACCTCTGAGTTGATCTCTAGGGTTTTAGACTCAAAATCCTCAAAACCGCTTGTGCTCAAGAGCTCCAATGCAAAATAAGATAATAATCCAGAATGTCTTAGGAGTGCGCCCTGCCCTTTCCTTTATAGATCCAGTCTATTCATTTGTTGAGTTAGTTAACCCCTAGGGTTAACTCTTAACTTTAACTCACCTTTTCTTTTCTTTCATTGAGTTATCCTTTTCCACACAAAGTCAACTTAATAATACAATGTTATGTTTTCTGGTTGACTTTGTCCCCAATATGCCTGAGTCTATAGTCTAGTGGAGATAGCCAAACTACTGAGTCTTTCCAAACCTCTTCATCAAGAGTTAGGGGACATTACTGTCTCCCCTGCTAGAAATTGCTTGCCCACAAGCAATTCTGGACCTGTCTCCTGGATCAACTATTCCCCTTCCCAAGTGGCATCCTCCATGGGTAGGTTCTTCCACTTAACCAGATACTCTATGATGCTTCTTTTCCTCAACTTCTTCTCCCCGACTTCAAGTATCTCCTCTAGTATCAGTACCAACTGTCCTTTGTCATCCATAGGTGGAAGTTCCTCGATAGGAGTGATATGCTTGCCGATGGCCCTCTTCAAACACGAAACATGACAGACATTGTGTATTTTGTTGCCCTGTGGTAGATCCAACTCATATGCCACGACCCCTACCCTCTTGTTGACTATGTATGGAATGAAGAAACGAGGTTGGAGCTTCTTTGTGCCACTTCTCTTAATGTATGCCTGCATGTATGGTTGAAGCCTCAAATAAACCAAGTCACCAACCTCAAAGGTGTGTTCAACCCTGTGCTTGTTTGCTTGTACCTTTTGTTGATTTTGTGCCCTCTGTAGGTGGTCCTTCAATTCTCTGAGTATGTCCTAACTCTATTGAATCCAGTCTTGGACCATGGGAGCTTTGTTGTCATCAAAGGCAATCTCTACAAATGAGAGAGGGTCATAGTTGTATAAGGACCTAAATGGTGGCATACCAATCGACATATGATGAGTGGTGTTGTAACAGTATTCCCCCAAGTGAAGCCATTTAACCCATGCTTTCTATTGCCCTGCCACATAATTCCTCAGGTAGCCTTCAACCCATTTGTTGACTATCTCTTTCTGGCCATCCACCTGAGGGTGATAACTGGTACTAGGTGTTAGGGCCATACCTACTAACCTGAAGAGCTCCTGCCAAAATGCGCCCATGAACCTTCTATCCCTGTCATTCACTATGGTTTTGGGCAACCCATTCAATCTGAAAACTTCCCTGAAGAATAGGTTTGCAACCTGTGTTGCACTGAAATTTGTGGCAATGGCAAAAAAGTGTGCAAACTTCGTCAACCTGTCCACTACCACGAAAATGCAGTGTTTTCCCTGAGCCTTGGGCAACCCTGTGATGAAATCCATAGATATGCTTTCCCATTTGTGCTTCGGAATGGGAATTGGTTGTAGTAGTCTTGTTGGATGAGTGTGTTCATATTTGTTGGCCTGGCAAGTGGTGCACTCCTTGATGTGGCTCATCACATATTCTTTCAACCCCTTCCAAGCAAACCTCTCTCAGACCTGTCTGTATGTCTTGATGAATCCTTGATGCCCTGCTACTGGTGAATCATGGCATGCCTGTAATACCTTGGCCTTAAAGGCTTATTCGGGAACCAAGAAAATTCGGCCCTTGTAGTAAATGATATCATCCATGATTCTGAAATTGCCATCATGTACCTTTCCATCCATCACTTTGCAAGCAAATTTGTTCTTTGAATATTCCACCAAGAGGTGGGCCTTCCAATCCACTGAGATATCGGCCATGGCATAAACTGATGGTTTTCTGGATAAGGCATCTGCTACCACGTTATTTTTCCCTTTGACAAATTCTATGTCAAAGTCATAAGCTTGGATTTTGCTTACCCACTTCTGTTGCCTTTCATTCAAGTCCTTCTGATCTAGGAAGTACTTGAGGTTGTTGTGATCTGTCCTCGCGACGAATTTTGCCCCAACTAAATACTGCCTGAACTTAGCCAATGCATGCATGATAGCTAGCATCTCTTTGTCATAGATGGTGTAGAGGAGCTCAGGACCTCTCAATTTTCGGCTTTCATAAACAATAGGATGTGTGTTTTGCATAAGTACTGCTCCAATGCCTTCCCCTAAGGCATCACACTCTACTGTGAAGGGTTGTGCGAAATCTGGTAGGGCCAATAGTGGACATGCACTCATCACTTTCTTCATCTTTTCAAAGGTGGACTGTGCTTTTGGGCTCCACTTGAATGCCCCCTTTTTGGTCAAATCGGTCAAAGGTGCACAAAGTTGAGAAAACCCTTTGACAAACCTCCTGTAATAGCAACAGATGCCCAAAAACCCCTTCAAATCTATGAGTGGCCTAGGTGTGGGCCAATCAAGTATAGCTTGTATTTTTTCCTGGTGTACCTGTACCACCTTCACTCCAATGATGTATCATAGATAAAGGACCTTTGTCATCCCAAATTCACATTTGGATTCCTTAGCATATAAAGATTGTTCCTCCGTGATATCCAAAATCTGTTCCACATGTTGAAGGTGCTCCTCCCAAGTTTTGCTTTAGATCAATAAATCATCAAAGAAGACTAATAAGAACTTCCTTAGCTGCTTGTTGAACAAATGATTCATGCATCACTGGAAGGTGGTTGGTGCTTTAGTCAGCCCAAAAGGAATGACCAAAAACTCACAGTGTCCATAGTGACACCGGAAAGCAGTCTTGGAGATATCTTGCTCCCTCATTTTTATCTGATGATAGTCGCAGCACAAGTCAATCTTTGTGAAATATACTGCCCCATGGAGCTCATCCAATAGCTCATCAATCCGTGGGATGGGGTATCTATTTTTTATTGTCTTCTTGTTTAGAGCCCTGTAGTCAATGCACATGCGCATTGTCCCATCTTTCTTTTTCACCAACACTACTGAAGATGCAAAGGGAATGGAACTTGGCCTGATGTGGCTCATATCCAACAACTCTTTAATTGCCTTTTCAATTTCGTCCTTACATTTCTTGGGGTTCCTATAGGGAGTGGTGATGACAAGTTTCGCACCCTCCTCCAAATCTATGATGTGCTCAAACCCCCTATCTGGCGGTGCCCCTAGCGGTATAGGCTCAAAGACCTTGTTGTGCCTGTCCATGATTTTCTTGTTCTCGGGTGAGTAGTGTGTTTCTCCCTTCTTGTCTACCTGATTGATATTTTACATTATGTTGCATAAACGATGTCTTCCCTCCTAAAGATGGCCTCCATGCGTTTTGTTGTTACCACCCTTGGTGTGTTGCCTGTCATAACCCTGAGAACCACCTTTTTCCAAGTTTCTTCTGTGAAAGACATTTCCATGGTTTTGTAATTTGTGGTGATTTCCCCCAATGTACTAAGCCATTATACTCCAAGGATGATGTTGGTGTATGGAAGGTCCATAACATAGAAATCCTTGCCAAATCATGCCTGCCCAAAGTAAGTTTAATTCCCGGAATGTACATGTCACAGGGCATGGTGCGCCCCCCTGCTACCTCCACACAAAATCTCTCAAACTCAACTGTCGATATATGTCTTCTTTGTAGTATGGTTGAGTCAATGAAGTTGTGTGAGGCACCTCCATCAATGAGAAATGAGACCTTCTACCCTTGTATCACTCCCCTCATCCTAAAGGTGTTGAATTTAGGTACCCTGTTGATGGATGCAATTGTCACCTTCTCATTTGTTGTAAGGTCGTGACTTGCATCTTCTTCTTCTGCCTGTCCTTGGTTTTCTTCCTCTATGTTCTGTAGGTTGTTGAAATCTTCATCCTCATCATCTGAAATCACCTCAATATAGTGAGCTTTTCCCTTACCCATGCACTTGTGTGTTGGGTCCCATGGTTCCTTGCAGGTGAAGCATAATTGCTTCCTCCTCAGTTCCCTCCTAGTGGGCTCATCCATCCTACCCCTTCCTCAGTCAAACCCCCTTGGGTCTCTCCCTCCTTGGTTCATAGGAGGTCTTTGGTCTCTACCCCCTTGATTAGGAGGTCTAGTGGTGAATCTCGTCTTTGCTGTCGATCCTAAGTCTCTTGTCTTCCAAATGGCATCATGCAAGTTGGTAGGCTTAAAATCCTTGACCCAACCCCTCAAGGGTTCCATCAGCCCTTCTGTGAAGAGCATTATAATGTTCCCAATCCAAGAGCCTAAGAACATTGTGTTTTTGCATGATTTTTAAACTATTTCCGATTATGGCATTTCGTCAAACACTTGCTTACTATGGTCCTATAGGTTGCGCTTAGGGTTATACTGATGGTTTTAATGTGTGTTGGCAGCAACAACTAAGAATATATAGATCTGAAGATAGAACAAGTGGAAATACAAGATACACCAAATATGAAACCAATAGCATAGATCTTACCTTTATTATTATAATGAGAAAGAACTTGATAGAAGGATGATGTAGATCTGGAATGATCAACAGATGGATCCAATAAACATAATAGAAGCTGCTACAAAATGGTCCCGAGAAGAAGATGAAAGCCTCCAAAGGAGGGATACACAATGAAGACCAAACACAAGAAGAGATCTAGGTTGTATGCAATACCAAACCCCCAAATGGAAAAGCCACGCTCTAGTAGAAGACTGAAACCCTCAATAATTCGGCCCAACTGAAGAAAGCCTCCAAATGAGTCCAAACTCGGTCGAATGATGGATTGGGGTGATAGGATCCCCCTCCTGAAGTCTCAGGCCGAAATTCTATGGATAACTCCTCCAAATGTTGAATCCTCCAATGAGGTTGCGCCCTCCTGAAACCCTGAAGTGCCCAATAATTCAGCCTTGATGAAGGAGGCCTCCAAATGCCCTGAAACTTGCTAGGAAGATAGATCGGGACACTGCAAGTCACTGGGTGAAGTCTTCAGGTCATATCTGAAGTATAACCCCTCCAAACTGAATAGATTTGAATCTCAAAAATGCCCTCCTCTCCAATTCATCCAATGCATCCAATAAATCAAATGGCACATGAAAATCCTCTGAAATGCATTAGATCTAATGGCCAAGACCCTGCAATGAAAACCCAGGTGCTAGAATCTGTCGAAGCCC